>SJYQ01002299.1:917398-933124 GCA_006410935.1 Redunca redunca
GGTAGCAGTTCCCTTCTCCAGGGGATCTTCCTGACCCAGGAATCAAACCTGGGTCTCCTGCATTGCAGGCAGATTCTTTACCAACTGAGCTACAAGGGAAGCCTGTGTGTGTGTATGTATGTGTTAATAGCTCAGTTGTGCCTGACTCTTTGCGCCCCCCTGGACTATAGCCCCCCAGGCTCCTCTGTCCATGGAATTCTCCAGGCAAGAATACTGGAGTGGGTTGCCATTCCCTTCTCCAGGGGATCTTCCCCACCCAGGAATCGAACCCAGGTCTCCTGCACTGCAGGCAGATTCTTTACTGGCTAAGCCATGAGGGAAGCCCTGTGTGTGTGTACATATATATACATATCCAAATACATTTGTTTCTTTCTTTTTCTAAGAGTTAGCCAGTGTTATTATAAATACCTTAAATTAAAAGGGGGGTGTAAAACAAATATGTAACCCAGTTTTTTTTTTTAAGTTCAGCGGAAATGGATAGTCTTTTCTCAGGATGCTGTAAATGAGAAAGAACTGGTGTGCCTGCAGCACAGAAAGCCAAGCTCTGAGAGCAAGTGTTTGCAGCAAAGTTAGGGTTTATTGCAGGGCCTCAGGCAAGGGAGTGGGAGACAGCCTCACATCCACTGCCAGTTGGTCTTTGAGCTGGGGCTGTTTTTAAAGGGGAAGAACCGAGAAGCTGGGGTTAATCATCTTCTCATGACATCTCCAGCCATTGCTTCACTGTAGCTGTAGGGGTTCCGGACGTGCCCCGCCCCCTTGCCTTCTCTGGTCAGGCGTGCCATGGCTTGGGGGGTCTGTTAGCTTATCTTGCTCTGGAGAAGCCACCTGAGTCCGTATGTTAATGATTATATCTACAATAGCGATTATAGTCTATTAACAGCGTCAACAGCAGCAGTTTTAGTCTTCTGACTCTGGTCGATGAATGTTCAATTAGCCCAGGATTAAGGTCGGAGGGGACAAGAAAGGGGTTGAGGTCAGAGGGGACAAGGAAGGGAATAAAGTTTTGGATAGAGAGATTAAACATCAACTTGGCAAGGGAACTCAGATTGAGGGGGACTCATTTTTTCTTTTTGTTGGTTTTTTTTTTTTTTTTTCCCATGATCCAGTTGGATTTCTTCCAGGATTATGAGGGTGGTTTATCACTTGCACATCAACCAATGTGGTACACAACATCGACAAAAGAAAGGATGAAAATCACATGATCAGCTCTCTTTCTTTTAACACCAAAAACATTTTCTATGGGGGTGTAGCCAGTGAACCATGTTGTGATAGCTCCAGATGAACTGTGAAGGGACTCAGCCATACATATACATGTATCCATTCTCCCCCAAACTTAGTGGGAGGGCCTCAATTTTCACGCAACAAAATGAACATCACTCTCCTTTGCCTGGCGTACACTTCACATTTGGAGAGCACTTCAGTTTATAAAATAGATTCTCATTGAATGCAACAGTTGTGGCACAACCCACAGGCACGTTGGGTGACCCCTTTTGGGAGAATGTGAAGCCATCAGCAGGGGATGGCTGTGGAAGATGAACCTGGACATGAGAACCCAGTGGTCCCCAGCCCTCACTGCCCCCCCTCTCCGAGGGGAGCCCCATCTTCCTTCTGTGCCCTGGATGGTGCTTCTTTACAGGGGTCCCCTTGAGCACGGAGGAGTATGGAGTCCAGTCTTGGCGTTACAGAAATCAGCATGAGCTGTAGGGGGCTCCTGGGAGTTGGGGATCTATGCTCGGGTCAGCAGACCATGGCTAGAGGACCGCCGTCCTTCCCTGTGCATCTCCCTGGACTGAGCCTCCTTTTCTTCCTGTTTACGGGTCTGCTCTGTCCTCAGGAATCGGGTGCGTGCTTCCCCTCCAGCACTGAAGTGGGGTAGTGGCCCAGGTTTAGCAGTTCAGAGCCACTTGCTGGCTCCACCCTGTTTATTCACTGCTCTGTCCTTCAGCATCCCTGCCTGCAGCTCTACCCCCCAAATGCAGACAGTCTCCTCCTGCCCCTCCCTCTCTCCTCTGAACATGAGTGCCTCCTGGTCCTTTCCCTTATCTATGCTGCAGAGTATCGCTGTCTTCAAATCTAATCAAGTGAAGAAAAAATTAAAAAACCATTCCATGTGGGCTTCCTGGGCTCTCATTGGCTGTACCTTCTGGAAGACTTTGCAGTTTCCTTGCTTTTCAGCACCTTTTCATAAATCATGTCTCTCTCTCTCTTTCTTTTTTAAGATTTTTTTTTTCTTTCCAAGCATTCATTAATTTCAGATTAGTTTCCCCAGCTGAGTTTCTTGCCTTTTCATGGCAGCCAGCTCCAGAAGCAAGCAGCCTTCGTTCTGCCCTTCCTGGGGCCTCCAGGCTCTGCTCCCCTCTGCACTTGGTCCATCTCCACCAGCCACAGCATCTCCATGGTTACATGTCTGTGTCCCCATCCCCCCCATGAACCCCCAAGGGCAAGTGATGCCACCTACCTACTTTATCTGCTCCGGGCTCCCCTTCCTACAGCTTTCAGGAGCCTCAGAAGGGCACAAGTGAGATAACTGGGTGCAGTGAACCCCCTTCCTGAAAACATAAGCATTTGCTTATGCGATTTGCTCAGGGTTGATGGGGCTGGTGTCTCAGTGTGCAACCAGGGTGGCCTCCCTCCTCTCCCAGCCAGGAAGCGGCTGAAACAGTGATGAATCTGGAGGGGATTGCTAGCAGCACAAACTTGATATTTGGGCTTGTCAGCTGGTCTTAAGCAGATGCCAGGAAGATTGCGTACCTTGAAAAACAGTCATTCTTGTGTTTGGGTGAGAAATCCTTTTCTGGTGAAATAAAACATACAGAATGATGCCTTATTGGGGAGGTGATTTCAGCCCGAGGGGAAGGGGGTGATTTGTGACCACTGGGGTGCCCCCCTGATGCGGAGACAGTCTTAACCATACAAGGCGCGTCATCCCAGGGAGGTAGGGGAGAGTGCCCGAGGGACCCTGAGTCCACTTCCAACCCTCAACCCTGAGAGTCCACAAAGGCCAGCTTCTCATTAGCAATGCACAGGCAGGTGACATTAGAGCAGTATCTCCGTGCACGGGGATCTTGTTTGATTGACAGCTATCTTCATCCAGGGCAGAGGAACCCTGCACAACCATGGCGAGAATTAGACTGAGAAGATCCAGAGGTGAAGAACTGCACTATTATATTAGCTATTGTCTCCTAAGAAAGAGCATTCTGCACTTTTTGGGTCATCAGAGCGGGCTGTGGCCAATCCAAAACACTCTGAATATGCCATATTATGTCATGCAATGGCAATATTACATGTTTTAACATGGGATCGGAACAGAATAACACTGGAGTAATAGTCATCTGATAGCTACCAAACACTGTTGCTATTAAGCTCGCCTTCCCTACCTCTATCTTTCCAACATTTAGCCTTCAGTTCAGTTCAGTCACTCAGTCGTGTCCGACTCTTTGTGACCCCACGGACTGCAGCATGCCAGGCCTCCCTGTCCATCACCAACTCCCGGAGTTTACCCACACTCATGTCCATTGAGTCGGTGATGCCATCCAACCATCTCATCCCCTGTCATCCCCTTCTTCTCCCACCTTCAATCTTTCCCAACATTTAGCCTCATAACCTGCAAAAACTTCTGCACAAATAAAGGTTAGTAATCATAGTTTATAAACTCTCTTTCTCTATTTAATGCTGTAGGAGGGGAAAGTCCCTTGTTAAGTGTGCTCATTCTTGTCCAACTCTTTGCAACCCCATGGACTGTAGCCCACCAGGCTCCTCTGTCCATGGAATTCTCCAGGCAAGAACACTGGAGGGGGTTGCCATTTCCTACTGAGAAGGGATTCTGTTACATCATGATTTTGTTACATCATTTACTATTACACAGAGGGAGAAAAAGTGATCAGAAATAGAACTTGAATGCTTTCCTCCCAAGAATCTAAATGAGACGGACGGCAAGAGACAAAATGCATATGGGACTTAACCACTGCATCAAGTTTATAAAAAAGAAATCTGATCTCCAGTATATGCAGTTCCTTAGCAACTGAGGTTGAGGTGTACGTCCAAAGGGAAAACCGTGGAAACAAGAGTGGTATGTTTTTAAAACACAGCACTGTTTGGTAAACTAAACTCTGTTCTCTTTTACCCATGATATGACATGTACTTGTTTGCATTTATTTCCCTTTTGAGGTTATTAAATCATCGAGTACATAACCTCGGCAACATTTTGTTCGTTTTCTGTCATTTGAGGTTTCCCTTAGCCTGATGTAAAATATTTACCGGTTGTTAGAAACAAGCTAGATTTTCTTCTTTTAATGGGATGGAGGTAATTTTAAAAAAGGAAAGAAACAACACAGAACAGAAACCTTAGAAGGCAAAGCATGGATTTGCCATAAAGCTGATGGTAGGACTTCAAAAACAAAGCTTGCAACCCAGACTGGATGAGAACAGTACAATTAATCCCTTAGGGACTGCCCGCTCTTCTAGTCTGCATGTCAGTGTGGTTTCCCAAAATATAAAGATAACTGTTTCATGCATGTGTTGCTGTCCCTTTTAAGGGTGGACAGCTCCTAAGCTTGGAAGCATTTTTTCTTCTTTTATCTCCTCTGAGATGTGTTTGCATTTTGTAGTTTTTCTGTTTGTTTTTAGTGGGGAGGCGGGTGAGATGCTGGGGAGGGTAGAGGGGGATGAAACACTCTTTTCCTTTCAGTAGATCATGAAAAATAATTTATCCCTTACCTTTCCTCATAATGAGATGTCATCTGCTTCCTAACAATCACTCTTGCTTTATCACGGAAACGTGCAGTCGTGACATTTGAAGTTTCTCATCATCAAAGAACGGAGTGTCCCATTAAAAAAAAAAAAAAGCAAACTGAGCATCCTTACTGAATTTTTCCATCATAGTTTTTCATGGGATCTCCTAACGAGCTGTGCTTATTTAGAAACACACGGTCCTCCCTTGCTCTCCATCCTCAGCTTGTCAGAGAGGCTGGGTCCCTGTCTGCAGGCACAGGACAAACGGCACCTGTCCCTCCGCCAACCCCTGTGCTCGGTCAGCCTGAGCAGTAAGATTGTCCTTGGATGATGTCACCCTGGCAGTTGCTGGGGACCCAGAGGACAGCTAAGTGACAGCATCAGCCCCAGGTGAGCACAGACGAAGCCCTGGATAGACACCATCCTTCTTGATGATGGCCCTTTTGTTCGCTTAGCAGTACCGGGAGCTGGCTGCTTCTCTTGGCTGAAGCCGCAGGTCCTGCAGGAAGACAGGGTACCTTCCTTTCTTCGCCGTCAGGGCCTCCTTATATACAGCTGTTATCCGGAGCACCACGGCGCAGCTTCTGCAGCAAAGACTGCATTTCCAGACCAGGAACAACTCATTTTCCCCTCAGTCACCTCTGTCTTCTTTACTGGCCATGTCATCACTCATTTTGGGGTGCCTGCTTTGACCGCTCTTTCTCCCCGCACCCGGCCTCCCTGCAAGTATCAATGGAAATAATAAAGGTTTAGCTCTTGTCAACTAACACCGTGCCCTTCGTGATTTATCGGCCGCTTCCTCTCCTGAGAACAACACGCTGGTTTTGAGGAGAAGCCCTTCATCTTACAGGACAATCTGCAAGTTTGAAAAGCCCTGAACGTGAAGTTTATTCTTAGACCATTTCGTAGCATGTCGGGTATGCGTGTTTTCTCTCAGACGAGTTGTGCTGGATGAAGTAGACTCGGTCTCTCATAGAAACAGCCCAAGAAATAATAATCAGTTGCTTAGCCATGACTTTTCATTTCCTCTCAAACTCCCATTCCGTTGCCCACATAGGAAATAACTGCCAAAGAAATCGCCTGGAAGGCTGAATGACTAAAAAGCACTTGGAAGTGGTTATTAAATAAATCTTACCCGCTTCATATCAGAGTCCAAACTCCACTGACGGTTACAGTGAACCCATGTAAATGACAGGAATGCCTTCTTAAACCCTTGACTCATGGAAATAGTGTTCTTGGACACCTTGGTAACAGTCTGTAAACTTTAAGAATCATAGCCATTTCCTGGCAGTTTGACATGGTGCTAAGAGCATGATTTACCAAAAGATACTCAAAGGTTGGGCTTCCCTTGGGTCAGGCAGTTAAGAACCAGCCTGCCAGGGCAGGAGATGCAGGTTCTATCTCTGGGTCAGAAAGATCCCCTGGATGAGGGCATGGCAACCCACTCCAGTACTCTTTTTTTTTTTTTAATTTTTATTTTAACTTTAGTTTACTTTACAATACTGTATTGGTTTTGCCAAACATTGACATGAATTCACGAGAATCCCGTGGACAGAGAAGCCTGGCAGGCTACATTCTGTGGAGTCATGAAAGAGTCAGACATGACTTAGTGACTCAGCAACAACTCACAAGGTTAGAATTTATTTTCCTGGGCTCTCTTAGATGGTGAAAAGCCCAAAAGGAGATTTTTCTGTGTCTAGTGTGCAGCACCAGGATTAATCTGTTACCTTTGGTCCCCTTGCACCTTTGGCCATTGGACATTAAAGGGACCCTCAAAGAGCCCAGTGTGGGGAGAGTCCAGTTAGGCTTTGTCTGGTTCCCTTGGTGGACTGGAATCCCAAGGGAACTTGGGCAACCCTGTGTTGCTTCTCCTAGGGCCAGAACAAAGAAAAAATTCCTCTCAAGTCATTGTCAGCCCAGCTCTTTGTGTAGGAGGATTCAGAAGACCCTGTAAGTTTGTGGCGTGTGTGCATGCATGCCTGGGGGAGCCAAGTTTCTTTAGTCGTGTCTGACTTTTTGCAGCCCCATGGACTGTAACCCACCAGGCTCCTCTGTCTGTGGGATTCTCCAGGCAAGAATACTGGAGTAGGTTGCCATACCCTTATTCGGGGGATCTTTCCTTCCCTGGAAAGGGATCGAACCTGAATCTTCTGCAGCTCTTGCTTTGCAGGTTGTTTGTTTTTTTTTTTTAACCACTGAGCCACCGGGGAAGCCCCTAAGTGTGTGGCCCTATGTGATAAAAGCAGCAGGTACTCAAAAGCCGAGCGCTGAAGAATTGATGCTTTTGAACTGTGGTGCTGGAGAAGACTCTGGAGAGTCCCTTGGACGGCAAGGAGATCCAACCAGTCCATTCTGAAGGAGATCAGCCCTGGGATTTCTTTGGAAGGAATGATGCTAAAGCTGAAACTCCAGGACTTTGGCCACCTCATGCGAAGAGTTGACTCATTGGGAAAGACTCTGATGCTGGGAGGGACTGGGGGCAGGAGGAGAAGGGGACGACAGAGGAGAGATGGCTGGATCGCATCACCGACTCGATGGGCGTAAGTCTGAGTGAACTCTGGGAGTTGGTGATGGACAGGGAGGCCTGGCGTGCTGCGATTCATGGGGTCGCAAAGAGTCGGACACGACTGAGCGACTGAACTGACTGACTGAACTCAAGTCTTATGAGGAACTCCTGGACTCTGGCAACTAAACACACACACTCTCATTTTGTTTGATCACCTGCTATTGCCTTCTTGTCCTTGTCCTTTCTTAATGAAACCAGAAAATGTAAAAAGAACCAAAGCCATCCTATTTCTTCTACCAGCAGCAAAGCCTTTAAACCAGGGGTCCCCAACCTCTGGGATCTGAGGATCAGAGGTGGAGTTGCTGTAATAATAATAGAAATAAGTTCCTAGGACATGTCATGTGCTTGAATTATCCCCAAATCTTCTCTCACCCCCCACCATCCACGGAAATTGCCTTCCACGAAACTGGTCCCAGGTGCCAAAAAGGTTGGGGACCGCTGCTTTAAACCTCAGAGTAGTGGCTTCAGGTGCAGGATAGAGGGTAGACAGACAGCTCTGGGCTCATTTATCCACCCAAACTAGACTCTCACCAGATTCACTAATTACATACACGGGTAAAACGATACTACATTTTTGTTCTTTGCCAAAATAAACCAAATGGAAGATTTATTGGAAGGCACGTTTCTGTCAGCACCATTCATCTGAATGGTAAATGATCAGATATCTTATTAAAGTCCTCCCTGAAAGTTCAGTTGTAAAGAAAGGTTTGTGTTCCCCTCGCCCGCTGAGCTAAACAGGAATAGAAGAGCAGGAAGAGATTGATAATATGATAGGTTGCTAAGTCATTTCTCTCCCAAGGGAAGTATTTTTAAGTAGAAAATTGATACCAAGCCAGCGGCTCCAATCCTCCCTGGAAGACAGTCCTACAAGCACCAGAATTCTCGGACCCAGACAAAGAGCTTGTTATACACAAAGGAAGACTGGGGGCTGGGCGCCAAGAAAGACAGAAATAACTCTCACATTCAAAGCACACGTGAAAAATCCTTAACATTTGGAGCCTGTGCTGATGAACAAGTCCTAATCTGCCTGCTCTTCAAGCTGGACCATGGCAAAGCAGAACGTTACACGGACTGGGCACATCTGAGTCCAGGTGGCCTGGCAAATATAGTCATCTCTGACTTCCTCTGTGTCCCCAGATCTCTGAGTTACAGCTACAGCCCCTTGGGTATGGTGTGTTCCTGCTAAGCTGCTTTAGTCATGTCCAACTCTCTGACCCTGTGGACTGTAGCCCGCCAGGCTCCTCTGTCCATGGGATCCTCCAAGCAAGGATACTGGAATGGCTTGCCACGCCCTCCTCCAGGGGATCTTCCCAACCCAGGGATCAAACCCACGTCTCCTAGGGCTCCTGCATTGCAGGTGGGTTCTTTACCACTGAGCCACCAAGGAAGCCACCCTTTAACAGAATTTAAACAGCCAGAGTGAAAACTCACCAAAGTGAGGACAAGCCCGCAGAGTTAGAAGCTACAAGGGAAGGCCTTGGAAGCTACAGTCGAGATCAAAATAGCTTTCATGTCTTTTTTTTCTTAAGTTTTTTTTTTTTTTTTCATATGGGCCATTTTTAAAGTCTTTATTGATTTTGTTACAACATTGCTTCTGTTTTGTGTTCTGGTTTTTTTGGCCCCGAGGCATGTGGGATCCTAGCTTCCCAACCAGGGATTGAACACACACACCCCTACACTGGAAAGTGAAGTCTTAACCACTGGGCCACCAGGGAAGTCCCAGCATTCAGGTCTCCCTTTAGGTTGAGGACCTCTTCTAAATTAAAGTTTGACAGCTGCTTTTGAGCTGATACTCAGGAACTCCTGAGTTGGCAAAAACGCTGAAATAGTACATGTAGCTAGAAACAGGAGAAGGCAATGGCACCCCACTCCAGTACTCTTGCCTGGAGAATCCCATGGATGGAGGAGCCTGGTGGGCTGCAGTCCATGGGGTCGTGAAGAGTCGGACACGAATGAGCGACTTCACTTTCACTTTTCACTTTCATGCATTGGAGAAGGAAATGGCAACCCACTCCAGTGTTCTTGCCTGGAGAATCCCAGGGACGGGGGAGCCTGGTGGGCTGCCGTCGATGTGGTTGCACAGAGTGAGACACGACTGAAGTGACTTAGCAGCAGCAGCTAGAACCAACGTTGGGCCCAAAGTAAGGACAGGGAAACCTGGCAAGCGAAACACAATTGGGCATTTAGGAAGTAAGGGAGCCTGTTGGGAGGAGAAAGAATGGACTACAGAGAGAAACATAAGACATTAGAGTTTTCCCAAGACTGCCAACTTTGGGGATATTAAAAAATTCCAAAAGGCTTTAGGTTATACTTGAATTCAGGAGAAGAAAGGTGTGAGGCAGAGGAAGACAGACCCAAGGCCTGGCTACTGACGTTACTCTGCTCTGCAGGCAGGGGCTTGCTCTGTGGGCAGGGGCTTGCTCTGTGGTGAGTGTGAACTCGATTGCAGCTCAGAATGGCAGGGATGATGCAAGAACACCCTATTCTTTCCCCTTCATCCCCCACTCTGTGGATTCACAGAGGGAGAGAAAAGCATTGTGCCCATTACAAAAAGGTCACATTCAGTTCAGTTCAGTCGCTCAGTCGTCTCCAACTCTTTGCAACCCCATGGACTGCAGCATACCAGGCCTCCCTGTCCATCACCAACTCCCTGAGTTTACTCACACTCATGTCCATTGAGTCGGTGATGCCATCCAACCATCTCATCCTCTGTAGTCCCCTTCTCCTCCCATCTTCAATAATTCCCAGCATCAGGGTCTTTTCAAATGAGTCAGTTCTTCACATCAGGTGGCCAAAGTATTGGAGTTTCAGCTTCAGCATCAGTCCTTCCAATGAATATTCAGCACTGATTTCCTTTAGGATGGACTGGTTGGATCTCCTTGCAGTCCAAGGGACTCTCAAGAGTCTCCTTCAACACCACAGTTCAAAAGCATCAATTCTTCAGTTCTCAGCTTTCTTTATAGTCCAACTCTCACATCCATACATGACTACTGGAAAAACCAGTAGACATTCAGGTGTCTAAAATAGATCCCAGGTATGTTTACTTACCTGTGTGTGCACAATGCATGCTTGCTGTGTGTGAGTGGTGCTGCCTGGTGGTCAGTTTGGAAAGTCAGGGTTTCATTGACCCTGGAAGATTCTTCTTAAGGCTTCTCTTGCATCATCTTCTTTTGGCGAAGACCCTTATCCTCTGCCACCCAGAGCTTACATTACGGCACAAACCAGGACACATCCAGGAGAGAGAAGAAGAACACGCCTTCCACCTGAGTTTCCTGCCTCCCATCCGCTGCCTCTTCAGCTCAGGCAGGCCTGGTCCTGGCAGCCTGCTCTTGCTTGAGGGTTGTCTGGTTGACCTCTTCTGCTCCTAGGAGGTGGGCTCTTTTATTTTCCTTTTGGCCAACCCCTATACTCGTCAGCAGAGGCTCCCATCTATTGGAGTCTAAATCAACTCTGAACATTCATTGGAAGGACAGATCCTGAAACTGAAGCTCCAGTCCTTTGGCCACCTGATGCGAAGAGCTGACTCATTGGAAAAGACCCTGATGCTGGGAAAGATTGAAGGTGGGAGAAGGGGATGACAGAGGATGAGATGGTTGGATGGCATCATGGACTCGATGGAGATGAGTTTGAGTAAACTCCAGGAGTTGGTGATGGACAGGGAGGCCTGGCGTGCTGCAGTCTATGGGGTCACAAAAAGTCGGACATGACTTAGGGACTGAACAAGAGTGTTACAGAGAAATGAGAATCAAAAGACACAGGTAGGGGGCTGAATGGCCCAGGAGATGAGCTTCCACCACCTCAGGGCAGGCAGTTACCATCCTCAACGTGTTCTAATCACCCAGCGCTCTGGCCACTGCTCAGTGGCCCCTTACCATGGAGCTCCCTAAGACTGCTGTCCTGCAGCGGAACCACATGAGAACGGAGGAGATGGTGGGGAGGACAGGTTTTTCTCTCTAGGCATCTTCATGTGTTCTGCGTTGCATGTCCAGAACATCCTGCTCTAGGCGCTGTTACTGAAAGAAAAGGGAAAACCGTCATCCACTGGTGACGTGGCTGTTCAGTCACAGCTCGTGAGCACTCAGTGAACAGAGAGGGCTTGGGAGACTGAAGACAATTCCCATTCCCTGCGCCTGCCAGCAAATTCGACTTCTGCCCAAGAAGCTTAGCTCATGTTTTCTCAGGATGCTGCAAACTAAAGGCTCAGTAGGCCACCTGGACGGTCAGCTCAGTTGCCTTTCTCTGCATCTATGCTGAGTGAGATGGGCCTCCCTTGTGGCTTAGATGGTAAAGTGTCTGCCTGCAATGCAGGAGACCCGGGGTCGACCCCCGGGACAGGAAGAACCCCTGGAGAAGGGAATGGCTACCCACTCCAGTGTTCTTGCCTGGAGAATCCCATGGACAGAGGAGCCTGGAGGACTGCAGTCCATGGGGTCACAAAGAGCTGGATGTGACTGAACGACTAACACACACATGCAGGGCGAGACAGAGCTCTTTCCCTAGGAAGAACTAGGCAAGGGTCACCTACCTGTGTGTCCTCTCGGCCCAATCGTGCTGGCCCAGCGTGAACAACTAGCCGGTCCCAGGGCTTGGAAGGAGGCCGCTGGACTGGTGTGGCCCCTGCAGGCCAGCCTCCTTGGGGCTGGTGCTTGGTCAGAGCTGGTCTCTGTCCTTGACCTTCAGATCTGCTGGTGAGCTGAGCTTTCCATGTGCTTCACTGCCGCTGAAAACACACCAGCAGTCTCCATACTGACAGGTGGGATTGATTGGCAATCCTACCCACCATCATCTGGGTAGGAAACCCTACTCCCAGCCTCAAAGAGGTCTCAGGTGAGATCAGTATTACAAAGAACCCCCACTCCCAACTCTTTTTTTTTTTTTTTTTTTTNACTCCCAACTCTTTTTTTTTTTTTTTTACCAAATCTACCTTAAAAAGAGCAGACACTGTAAATTCCCTCACATAGCCTTCTATGTTTCTGTTACCTAGGAATTTATCTGATTTTATCTAGTTATCTAGATAAAAAATGTTGATCTAGTTAGCCTTTTACTACCTCCTGGGGGTAGAAATTGCTCAACGCTTATTATTTTTTTGTAAAGCACTAGTCCATTTAATTTTTCTAAAAATAAAACCAAAAACAAACAAACAAACAAACAAAACTTACCTCCTTAGAACTTCAGAACTGATAGCCAATTCTAGAACTCTGGGATTTGGTGAAAACAGCGCCCACGTATTGTTGAACCTTGATGACATCACTCAAACTGAAATAAGCCAATCTCAAAAAATCAAATGCTGTATGATTCCACTCCTGAGGTGCACCTAGAGGGGCAAAATCAGAGACAGAAAGAGAATGCTGGTTGCCAGGGCAGGGTGGGGCGGGGGGAGGGAAGTTAGTGTTTGATGAGTACAGAGTGTCAGTTCTGCAAGGCGAAGAACATTCTGAAAATGAATGGCAGTAATGCTTGTACAGTAATGGGAATGCACTTCATGCCACTGAACTTCCCACTTTAAAAAAGTGGTTAAAATGGTAAAGTTTATGTTTATTTTTACCGCAATTAAAAATAAATTTAAAAAATATTTTATGCTTTAATTATTTTCCCTTGGACCTCTTTCAGGCATTTGAAAGCACTTGAAATATTTGTCCAGATTGAAGAGGCCCTGTTTTTTCTTTAAAAACCTTGTGTGTTAGCTCTTCGTCCCTCTAAACATTTTGTTTGCTCATTTCTCCCTAATGGGGCTTTCCAGGTGGCGCTAGCCATAAAGAACCTGCCTTCCAGTGCAGGAGACCTAAGAGACGCAGGTTAGATCCCTCCAGGGAAGATTCCCTGGAGGAGGGCATATCAACCCACTCCAGTGTTCTTGCCTGGAGAATCCCATGGAGAGAGGAGCCTGGTGGGCTACAGTCCATGGGGTTACAAAGAGTCAGACATGATTGAAGCAACTTAGCGCACAATAAAACACTTCTCCCTAAAGAATGTAAAGGCAGTGGTTTGGCAATTAGTCCCCTTATGCATATCAGTCATATACATTCCCCCTCAAAACTTTTAGGACAATTCCAGACCTGTGCTGTAGGGTGAAGGAAAAAATCATAATTAGGTATTAGTCTGTCAAAAGTGAAAAAGTGTTAGTCATATCCGACTCTCTGCGACCCCTTGGACTGTCCATGCCGGGCTCCTCTATCCTTGGAATTCTCCAGGCAAGAATATTGGGGTGTGATGCCATGCCCTTCTCCAGGGATTGAACCTGAACCTCTTGTGCTGTAGGATGAAGGAAAAAAATCACAATAAAGTATTAGCCTGTCAAAAGGCACACTGATCTGGAGGAGCTGTGGGTTTTCTTACTGAGACTTCACTCAATGGGAACTTCCCTGTTTTCTGTTCATCTTCTGTTTCATAGATGCCCTTGGCGTTACCTTCTGGGATGCACCTTGGCTGTCTTGGTGTCCAAACCTTCTCCTTTGGGACAGACTCTGAGGCTGCCTGAGGAATCATTAGTGAATCAGAGAGAGCTCTGACAAGTCAGTGGTATTTGAAAGCAAATCTGAAAATTCAGTACTTAGTAAATCAGCTCATTTGTCATTGCCAGAAGCCATCTTATACAGCAAATTCAAAAGCATTTGCCTTTGTTTAAAGCTAGCAACTAAATCATTAGAGTAATTGTCACACTGTGGTTAATAATACTGCATTGTATGTTGGAGAGTTGCTAAGAAGGTGCATGCGTGCTCAGTTGCATCTGACTCTTTATCACCCCATGGACTGTAGTCCGCCAGGCTCCTCTGTCCATGGGATTCTCCAGACAAGAATACTGGAGTGGATTGCCATTTCCTCCTCCAGGGGATCTTCCCGACCCAGGGATTAAACCTGTCTCCTGAATCTCCTGCTTTGACAGGTGGATTCTTTACTACTTAGCCACCTGGGAAGCTCTGTCACCAAGAGAGTAGATCTTAAAAGTTCTTATCACAAGATAAAAGGTTATAACGATGTGTGGTGATGGATATCAACTAAACTTACTGCGGTGATCATTTAGCAATATATAAGTATAAACCATTATAGTTTACACTTGGGATTCCCTGGTGACTCAGTGGTAAAAGGATCTGTCTGCAATGCAGGAGACATGGGTTCTATTCCCTGGGTCAGGAAGATCTCCTGGAGAAGGAAATGGCAACCTGCTACAGTATTCTTGCCTGGAGAATCCCATGGACAGAGGAGCTTGGTGGGCTACAGTCATCCATGGGGTTGCAAAAGGGTCAAATACAACTTAGCAACTAAATAACAAAAAACATCAGTTCAGTTCAATTCAGTCGCTCAGTCATGTCCGACTCTTTGCGACCCCATGAATCACAGCACGCCAAGCCTCCCTGTCCATCACCAACTCCCAGAGTTCACTCAGATCCATGTCCATCGAGTCAGTGATGCCATCCAGCCACCTCATCCTCTGTCGTCCCCTTCTCCTCCTGCCCCCAATCCCTCCCAGCATCAGAGGCTTTTCCAATGAGTCAACTCTTCGCATCAGGTGGCCAAAGTACTGGAGTTTCAGCTTTAGCTTCATTCCTTCCAAAGAAATCCCAGGGCTGATCTCCTTCAGAATGGACTGGTTGGATCTCCTTGCTAGTTTATATCTAAAATGAATATGATGTTGTATGTCAATTATATGTCAATTTAAAAAAGTGGGAGCAAGCGTTTGAATTATTTTGATAGTGGTGATGGCTTCCCTGGCATATGTGTCTGTCACAATATCAAAGTGAACACATTAATGCACCTATTAAATATACCACAATAAAAAGATGTTTAAAAAAATTTTTTAAAGAAGATATGTAATGAAATAAAGTAACTGTTACAAATCAGTAAAAGGCACAGATCAATTAAGCTCATAAATAGATTATTCAATTTCAAATTTAATGTGAATGAAAGTTTTAAAAAATCAAAATTTGGTTGTGCTCTGAATCCAGAAAAGAAGGATCCATGTTCGTGATTTTTTCAGGTTTCACAGCCCCCTCCTTCCTAGAAAATTGTAGCAGAAACAGCTTTCTTAATGTGAATCTTAACATGTTTGTCCTAGCATAAAATAGAAAATGGTGGACACAAATACTTCGCTGGAATAATCTTCCTTCTTTAAAATCGCTGAACCATAACTTGGATGAATGAAACAGAAAGAGGAAAGCCAAGCTATTATTAAAAAGTGTAGGGGGAATTCCTGCCTTTGGCCAAATGCTCCACCTGTTGAGAATTGAAAAGAGTATTGGGATCTCTTCATGAACAGACGGTTTATAGGAGATGTGAGGTGTGGTTAAGATGAAAACCAAATGGTATCATCCATTGCTGTGTGGCAAGAACTTCCTCCCCTTTTAAGACATGAAGAATGTCACGTATATTCTCTTGCTTACTCTCAGAAGGTTTCTGGGACAGTCACAGAGGGGCGTGGCTATGTGTCTTGG
>SJYQ01002299.1:941811-975749 GCA_006410935.1 Redunca redunca
CACACACACACACACACACACACACACACACACACACACCCTCCCCAGCCCGCAACGTGGAAATCGCCCAAGCCCTCAGGAGTGACTTGCCTCCCCCTTATCTCCTGCTCTCCCCTCCCCCAGACCCTGGGGGGCATTTGATTTGGCCTCTTTACTGAGCACAAAACAACTCCTGCCCCTGCCATGCCCATCGTCCAGTGTTGAGGGGTGGGTGTGTGCAAGCGGTGAGGGAGTGCCAGCATCGGGGTCTGGCCACAAGCAGTGTGTTCTCCGCATGGTCGGGCCCTGTGTTAGGAAAACACACTTGTCCTATGAGCCCAGGCACAAAAGAGGACTGTTTTGAGGGGCAGCCTCAAATCCCCAAGAAGACTTCTGCCTAACAATCTTGCTTACTATGCCCATAAAAAAAAAAAAAAAGAAAGAAACACCTGCTTAATGGTTATCTTTAAGTATCTATTCAGTCTGTCATGGTGACTTTAGTATATCATTTAAAGAACTGCTTTTCAGCTTAAAACACTGTACTCTCCTGACGTTGAATCCCTCCATGCATCTCACAGGTAAAGAATAGATGAATGGCTTCCTCCCCACGTATAAAAACTGCAAAACCAGGATCAGAAATCCTGCTTTAATAATTCCCCATCTGATAGATCATGGATCATTTGAGAGGCTAGGCTGACATGTTCTTGGCTGAAATTATTAGTCGGTTAGGAGAGAATTGACAAACTTTGATGAAGACATATAACTCACTCATGTATTACGTGTTTTATAGATCTTGAGGATGGGAAAAACAGCTTATATTTGTCCCAGGTCCCTTTTCCAAAACACAAGACACGTCTACTAAACTTTGAACGGTACTTTGATTTTTTTTTTTATTTGAGGGGAGGCAGTTTCAAAGACTGATGTGTAATGGTTGGGCAGTGCTGGCTGAAGTGAATTCTAGATCCTGTGTCAGACATTTCTGTTGGTTTGCTGCACAAAGACAGGCAACGTGTCCAAATGCATTTTTCTTAAGCATTTGGTCGTTTATTTATAAAGTGGGAATTTGACACTTTTCTTTCTATATCTCAGAGAGAGGCTGTGTTATTTGTAGAACTCTGATATTCTCCAGTAGAAACTGGCTCCTGACTGTACTGTATGTTCAGCTTTTAATGGTTTGATTGGATTATTTCTAGAAGTCTGACCACCAAAATAAGGAAGGAGAATAGAGAGCACGTGCCTATCAAAATAAGTGTTTCTGGTTGGACACAGTATGGTAGTGATTGAAAATACCGATGAATTCACCTGAGTTCAAGCGCAGGCTCTGCAACTCACTCATGGTGTGACCTTGATTAAGTCATTTAACTTGTCTCAACCTGCTTCCTCCTCTGTACAGGGCTGGTGAAAAGATAATAGAAAATATGTTTCATAGGGTGATAGTGAATGTTTGACTAGTTCTTCTGGATTCTATTATCCCTCTTCATTATAATATACAACAAAAGTCGTCCGTTAACTAAAACTGTGAAAGAGGTTCATGCTTTGAAATTGCTTCTTCTGAGTCATTGCCCCATAAGCAAATCCCTTGAGTAATTCAGACCTTAAAAATAGGGACATTTGACTTGGGCAAAGTCATTTGCTAGCTTGTTCTTCTACCTCTGATTGAGAATCAATGCCGTATTTTGGTAAGCTGATCATTTCCTGCAGCGTGGCTAGAGTCTATGCCATGAAACATTTTCACAGGTAAATTTTCCATATAATGAGATCCTCACTAGAGAGCATATTACCGATGGTTTTTATCCTGTAGTAGGGGCTCAGAGAATTGCATTCCAGTAAAGACAAACCTGTTTTTATGATAGAAGTTATCAGTGGGTGATAGCCAAGGTGACCTGCTGTGAACAGCTTCACTGTGTGGTGGGATTACTGTGGTTCCTTTTTCTAACAAGATCCTTTTATTAGGAGTCCCAGGAAGCAAAAGAATGACAAGGTACCCACTTAATGCAGGAAGTGGGGTTGGCTATGAAAGGTTGCTTTGGGAGTCCTTTATTGATAACAAGCCTTCTTCTCAACTGTGCCTGGACCCTATATAACACCCAGGTGAATAATCCTAAAGGTGTGTGTATAATGTGTGCACATTTGTATTTAAAAAACAATATATTCTAGTGGTTGAGAATACCAACTCTAGATCTAGACTATAGTTTGCACCCTAGTTCATCAACTTACATTGGCCAGATACCTTAGGTAGTTATTGAACTCTGTGTGTTCCTTTTCCTTGTCTCATAGGAAACATTTTTCTTGTCTACCTTCCTCATAGGATTGTTGGGAGAATTATAAGAGTTCTTGTGTGAAAGCCCTTAGCTGTTACTGTTACTAGATTATAATCATGCCTTCAGGAGGGAAAAACAATGGATTAGAGTCTGATAATACCCTGAGCAAAAAAAAAAAAAATACAGACATCTGTCACTTAGCCTGTTGAAAGTTTCTTTCTCGTTGGTGCCACAGCCCTCGTCAGTGAGGTGGCTGTGCTCTATGCGGACGTCCGGGAATCGAGGTCCCTTGTATTTCATAGTTCATATTCCAGGGCATATTCTGGGTATATTTTGAGTTCACTGGTCTTCAGCATCCAACTGGCAGATAAGGAAAGAGGTTTGTTTGCTCAGGAGTTCGTAGAGACTGGAGCTTCTCCCACACTCCCACATTCACGGGCTTCATTACTTTGCCCACATCCTGTTGATCTGATTTCACATGTGGTACTTCTCCCACTTTTCCTTGGCGAAAACTAGTCACATGGCCCCACATACCTGCAGAGGAGACTGGGAAATGTAGTTTAGCTGTGCGCCCAGAAGGCAGAGAAGAATGTGAATATTGGTCAGAACTTGGATAAACCAATAGCAAATAGATGATTTTGACTTTGGTTTATGGTTTCACTATGAAGCGTAAGCATTTTTCAGGTTAATTTTGAACATTAATGGGAAAATCTACTCCCTTGTTTGGTGCACAATGCTCAAATCCTAATGTTCAGGCAGAGCTCCATTATCATTTCTGAGAAAAGTAATCATGGAAGCTAACATTTATGGAGCATTTACTGTATACCATCGTACTAAGCGATTTACATGTTTATTTTATCTTATTTAATAAGAGGAAATTAATTAATTCAGTCTCCACCACAGCCTTGTCTGAATTTGAGGAAGAAAGTGAATTATGGAGAAGTTGTTAATCCAAATGAAAAAATATATATATTTTTCATTTGGAGCATATATATATATATATATATATATGAATTGATGAAGAATTGCAGGATTAACAAATTTCATCATCAACAAAATTCATCATCAAAGAATTGCAGAAATTAACAAAATTAACTAGAGAGCAAATTTAAAAGTCCTCAACTCTTTTCCTCTTAGGAAACCAAGTCTAGCTATACACCAGAAGCGGCTAAATCCAGGATAGGGTGTTCACTCTACCTGATACAGCACTCATCAATTTGTCATGAGCTGGCTTGTTTGTCGGGGAAACCTGACACACATGTGCATGGAAAAACACACATTGGTGTGTACTTTATCCTTCGGTTTATTTTAGTTTATTTGCCTAGCTAAACATGCTGTGTTTATCACCAGGTTAACCATGCATGCTCTGCACTTCTCTGAAAAAGTAGCTTTTCTGTCTTAACCTGATATCTGTTTAGATATTCCTTGAAAAATAAATTTCCTTACTTGCATTGGATCTCACCACTTTAATCACAGAGGTTAAATAATCTAATGTCACTGGTATGTGTGCTTTTATCTTTTGAGTATAGCATCCTACAGAAAAAAGATAAAACCACACTTCCGTGAGCCCCTCTAGGTGGACAGCATCAAGACTGATCTTTGAGTCACGAGCTTATTAAGAGATTCTGCATGATCAGTTAAAATGAGTCAGCTCCTTGCCATCTTGATCAGTTCCATAGACTGCAGTTCCATAGACTCCATGGAACTAAGAGAAGCTTGTAAAAGCAGTGAAAAAGCTGAGATTTAAACAGATGTCAGAAGGAAGCGGCAGATGTGTGATAGTACAAAGGGTGTTGATAGGCCATGGAATAGCTGAGTAATTAGAACTTCTGGGTGCCGGGGAACCTATACTGTTGGCCAAGCCTCAAGACAGTTGGACGTGTGCCCAGTTGTGCGTGGCCTCATCTGCCTTCCGAAAAGTCTCAGTGTGGCAGCTAAACAAGAATATCTACCTCAGAACATTCAGCTTTAGGGCCACGGCCTCATTTTATAAAATCAAGAGGGGCTTCCCTGATGGCTCAGTAGGAAAGAATCTGCCTGCCAGTGCAGGAAACAGGGGTTCAATACCTGGTCCGGGAAGATCCCACATGCCGTGGAGCAGCTAGGCCCAGGCACCACAGCTGCTGAACCTGTGCTTAGAGACAAGAGAAGCCGTTGCCGTGAGAAGCCAGCACACCCACCTGGAGAGTAGCCCTCGCTCACCACAACCAGAGCAAAGCCTGCGCAGCAACAAAGACCCAGCACAGCCAAAAATAAATAAATAAATCTTCAAAAGAGAGAGAGAATTTAGACTAACCATCAGAGCTATCTATTACTGATGTCACTACTAGATTTCATGGTATCTTCCACTACATGAAGTTATAATTTTCCTTATCATATTTTTTCTTTAAAGTGATCTTCATTGAATTGAGAAGGTGACAATGCTTACCTTGAGGATGTGTAACCAGAGCCCTGGGGTACTGAGGTGAGCTCCAAAGCCAAGCTCAAGACAAGGGCCAGACAGGAAATGCAAGTATCCAGGGCCAACTTCTTGGACTGTTGGCGTTGGTCATATATTGTGTTGGCCAAAAAGTTCATTAGGGTTTTTTCCATACCATCTTGTGAGCTTCTTGGCCAACCCAATAGTGACTTGGGACTTGGCACCTCATTCTTGAGAGCTGGGGATCCTCTTAACATATCAGGAACCAGGAACAAGTGATTAGCTATATCAGCTGGGTAATTGCACAAACTGCAGGACTTTTCTCTGTGTAGATTATTTGGCGTTGTTTAGAAATGACTTGGAGAAGAAAATGGAAACCCACTCTAGTGTTCTTGCCTGGAGAATCCCAGGGATGGCGGAGCCTGGTGGGCTGCCGTCTATGGGGTTGCACAGAGTCAGACATGACTGATGCAACTTAGTAGCAGTAGTAGTAGAAATGACTAATTTCTTAAATATAATAATATATTTTGCTATATGTTTCCTATAAGCAGGAATACTTTAGATAAGGCTTTTCTTAAGAAACAAGAAAACTTTTTTGAAATTAAAAACAAAAATTTATAAATCACTCTATATCCTTTGATTTTAACTTAGTAGCAAATAACAACTCTTAGAATCCATCATGCAAGAAAATATATACCTTATAATCAGGGATTCAAAATTATGACCATTCAGTATCTGCGTCTCTCCTTTGGGAAATATCAGCAAACATAACTTTATGTTAAAGTGAGAAATGACTGCTTATTTTTGTGATGCGTAACCCAATATGGTTGTTCTCATTCCACAAGTTAAATTGAGAGTGTTTTTGGTTCTTATGGCACATCGGGCTGCTGTGTTTTCGATTTCATGACCACAGACATGCATTTCAGCCCTTGTCTAACTCAAACTCAGCTCAATTTTAACACTAGGAAAGAAACCTCTTTTCTCTGTCTGTGCTTTAGGACAAATTGCTGTCATTATTCCCCTTTAGGCTGCTAGTCCAGTTTGGGTTTGGATTTCTAATCAAGAGTAGGGTGCCTGCAACAGACACATAATTTCTAGGCTAGGTCTACACAGCT
Source organism: Redunca redunca (assembly GCA_006410935.1). Lineage (NCBI taxonomy): Eukaryota > Metazoa > Chordata > Mammalia > Artiodactyla > Bovidae > Redunca > Redunca redunca. The sequence continues at coordinate 947,586 of SJYQ01002299.1, forward strand.
GTAAACCCCCTGCCACGCTCCTTAGAGATCTGGGGGGAAGGAGGGTAGCTATCTGTTTTCCATCACGTTTTAATTTTTTCCTATTCACATTTCATCAGAACCTGTTCTTTCTTCCTTCTTTCAAGGAAGGATGGTCCTCCTGGAGTTCAATCATTTCAGCCTTCATATTTTGTGGAGAAAAAAATATTACAGAGATGGTGCTTGTCTTCAGTCCGAAGGTTCTGCAGACTCTTCGTCAGTATAAGCTATTCCTGCTACCGCCTACTTGTTCAGCGGGTTTCTATCTGCTGCCTGTTTTTCTAGGCAATGGCACCACAGGAAGAAAGGAAAGTTTAAATGTGGAAATGACTTCTTATGCGTCACAGGCTGTGAACTTGAAAGTCATTTTGCTCCCCAGTCTGCTCGAAAATAATCTGCTTTCCCTCTCTCAGTCTTTCAATTATTGAATTATTTGTAAGAGGATCCCCTACTTGTACTCTACCCTATGACGGCTTTCTTGCCATCAAATGTTGTAAATTGTTCATTTCCATAGTCAGTTGTAGATTTCATACCCTAGGTCTCTCTCCTTATTTAAAAAATTATTTTTATTTTTTAAATTACTGCTATAGTTAGTCCTGATATTCCAGGAAATAGGCACACTGACATTTAAATGAATCACAGTTCAAAGCACTTAGGACCAATCAATTACATGAATTAAATTTTTTTTTTCTATTATAGGCATAAAATCATATGGATTCAGTTTTCCAATGACCTAAGCAACTGTTAGCAGTAACCTCTGAAGTTCATACTTTGCCCTTTGCAACAAACAGAGTCAGTGTCAGAGGTACAGTTGAAAGTTTGGTTTCATTTAGTGTTGTAAAATTTCATAATGGTGTTCTTAATTTCTCCAAGCCCAGATAACCACAAATGAGTACCGTATGTATTAGTGGTATTTAATGATAGGTACTTAGGGTGCAAGAAAGGGCAGAGTGGTTTTCATGTATTTCTCAGATTTACAGTTTTGTGGTCATGAAATACCTGTCATTTATCAGCAGGGTTTTTATTAATACTATTGCTGTTTGCATTGCTTCCAAATGCATTCTGTATATCATGAAAAAGACCACTATCTTTAAATATACAGCCAAAAGATTATGTAACAGAGTTAAATCAGTAACTGAACAGATGGGCCCATTGTAGGGTCATTATGTGATTCTGCTGGTGTGCTAATTCTGAAGTGTGAACTATTCACTCTGTTCAGATGGCTGGGAAAGCAGCCTCCCCCCAAAGATCTAGACCTATGCAACACTGTCCAACCCTGATATCATGTGAACTGCAGATATAATTAAAAATTTTCTAGTAGCCCCATTTAAAAGGTGAAAGAAAACTGCTATAGTTCCTTTAACTTAATATATCAAATACTATCCTTTCAACATGTAATCAAACTGAAACTATTAAGGAGACATTTATTTATCAAGACTTTGATAGTCAGTGTGCATTTTACTCTTGGAGCACATCTCAGATCAGACTGATCACGTTTCAGATGCCCTGTAAGCCACACATGGCCAGTGGTTGCCACACTGAACAGCGAAGGTCTAATGTTTTCACGAAGGATGTCCATTAATAGCTTGATCGCAGCTTCAAATAGGAAGAATAAAGAATCATATCAATGTCTGCTCATTTACAGAAAAAGAAGTGTCAGTTCAGCTGCCATCCTGTCCAATCAAAATGTTGACAGGACTTTCTGGAAAATAGAGCTTTAATTTTTTTAATTGTTAATTTATACAGGTCAAACGCTGCTCCGTAGAAGGATTGACTTTATTTTTATGGAAAAGCAAACAAACACTGATTTAATGTTTGTCATTACTTAAAGGAAATTAAAAAGCAACATGTGAGAACCTTAATGTAAAGGATTCCTGTTTTTCACTCCTTTATCTGGGTCTGCTGTTGCCATAGCTACAGGGAAGCGAACCAGTAGAAATTAAAGACTTCAGTTATAGTTCCAAAACTTCTTTAGTTATCATATTCCTTTTCAGCAAGCAGTTGTTTCTATTGTATTGGGTTTTTTCCCACTGAAAATGTAGAAGTTTTGACTAATGAAGGCATATGTTCTTTTTTGTACGGTCAGTGGGGCATTAATGCTATTTTGAATGCTTTGAAGCCCTTGCTTACAGCCAGTATGAGCCATATTTAACAAAAACTCCTAGCCAACACTTGTCGTGGAATCTTTATCTGTGATGATTTTCCTCCCTCAGAGTTTCCTCTAGAATTTGGGCTATTTTATGTCATTCTGTTTTGGGAGTCCAAGAGTTTTTACTGTAATTCTAAGTAAGGTGATAACAGACTCTGTCTTTGTGACCAATTAAGAGTTGTTGCCAACCAGATGGCCCTCACTGGGAAGAAGCTAAGGTCTTTGAGCTTAATACTGTTGATAGGAGATGGAGGTCTTGCTAGGTTATTACCCTCACGGGACAACTGATAGTGACATGTGCTTGGAATTATCTTGGAATGTCTCTGCAAACCCACAAATGTATCATCCTTGAGATGTCAGGCTCTCATAAAGTCTTTGCATCTTTTTGAAGATTAATAACTTAAACTTAGGGAGCTTCCCAGGTGGCTTGGTGGTAGAGAATCCACCTGCCAATGTGGGAGATGCAGGTTCCATCCCTGGGTCAGGAAGATCCCCTGGAGGAAGAAGTCAACTTGCTCCAGTATTCGTGCCTGGAGAATCCCACGGCCAGAGGAGCCTGGCGGGCTACAGTCTATGGGGTTACAAAGAGTTTGACATGACTGAGCACCTGACCATCCACGCAACTCACACTTAGGGACTGTGCGTCCTAAGTCGCTTCAGTCACGTCTGACTCCTGGAGACCCTGTGGACTGTAGCTATACTAAGGTAAAAAATAAATAAGAATAACTTTCCCCCAACAAGATAATGAGTTGCATAGGAATCCCATGTATTAAAACTTTGGGTTAATTTTATTGTCTAATGGTACACAGTAAGTTCTTATTTCATTCCATAAAAGCAGTACTTTAGCTAAGGTCAAGCCTATGGTTAGAACTGAAGTTCATACTTATTTAGCAAGTACACGCATCTATTACCCTTATTTTATGTAGACACTGTATTATACTTACCACCAATGTGTGGGCTTCCCGGGTGGCTCAGCAGTAAGAATCCACCTGCGATGGAGGGGCCGCAGGAGACGTGAGTTCAATTCCTCGGTCAGGAAGATCCCTTGGAGAAGGGCACAGCAACCCACTCCAGGGTTCTTGCTTGGAGAATCCCATGGACAGAGGAGCCTGCTGGGCTACAGTCCATAGGGTTGAAAAGAGTCGGGCACTACTGAAGCTACTTTAGCACACACACGTGCACCACCAATGTGTAAAAACTGGCCTAAAACTATAAAAATCTTATTTATAAAATACAAGATTTCCATAGTCTTAACTGTTTCTGCAGGAGTAAGGTGTTTCCAGTTTACAGCAGTGTTTGCCTCCGAATATGTGGGCAGGCATGTCTCCCAGTGATGTTCTCTGCTGTTGCTGCTGCTGCTAAGTCGTTTCAGTCGTGTCCGACTCTGTGAGACCCCATAGACAGCGGCCCACCAGGCTCCTCTGTCCCTGGGATTCTCCAGGCAAGAATACTAGAGTATTCTAGTATGCCATTTCCTTCTCTACTGAGCTGCAAGCTTAATTCAACATCAGGCTTAATTTGTTTTAACCTACTTGCAGGAAGTCCATAGGAGGTGGCTTGGAAAGTGGCTCTCTCAATGGATACTAAAATGAAGATGAGAAAGCATTCCATTTAACCTTTGAACAGTTTTTTAACTGCAGAGAGAACCTTGTATACATGCCAGGCTCATCAGGAGGACATATTTCTTCAGACAGCCCTGACCCACGATGCCCACCTTCCTGACTGCCTAACACCAGTATTGTCCTAGATTAAGATAGGGGTGTGCAGGCTTGTCTATCAGTCTGTTTCCCGCCAGAATGGCTTTCTTCAAGGTTTAGTTATTTTAAAAGTTATGCAAAAGAGAGAAAGACAGCAGAATAATATGTAGTTCCGGTATTTCTTTTTCCTAAAGATAATTGTGGAAACTTCCCGGAGAGTCATCTTCCACAACTGGACCAGCTCTTTCTGGACACCAGCAGTGCCCTTCTGTAACTGACTAGGGCCTGTTCATGCCAGCAGCCTGATCATTCATTCCCTGTTCAGAGTTGAGTCTTTGAGTGAAACTACTTTTCAATCTCCTTGTTAAAACCTCAAAAAATTTCTGTTTGTTTTTATTAGATTGACCAAAAACTTCATTCGGGCCTGTCTTTACTATCTTACAGAAAATAGAATAAGATATTTCATGATTTAAAAAAAAAACAAACCTAGCTCTTTTCAAAAATTACTCTGCCGAAGCAATGAAATAAAAGTTTTTTCTTGGGGCTTTTGCTAAAGGATCATGTATTGAGTGTGTACTATATGCACATATCAACAGGCTATAGACCAGAATGATAGTAATTCAGTGACACTTTTTATTTCTTTCTGAAAGAAGCCAGGGCAGAATCACATATTCACATCAGAAAAGTGACGGCCTTATGACTAGGGTAGCCTGGAGCCCAGTTTGCACTTACTTACCTGTGTATGGTCCTTTTATTTCTTCTGCCTCATTAAAAAAATTTTCTTTTTATAAAGCTGGATAGTTCAAGGAGAGGTAGACGATGGTGGTTGGGGGCTAGCTTTCTCCCCTCGCTGGTCCTGCTGAGAGCAGAAAGGACTTGGAGATGGAGTTTGGGCAAAGCCTGGACTTCAACGTGGAGTAAAGTAGGTAAGAGAACAAAGCTAAAGCCTTCATCAGAACACGTCATGAGCCATAACTGTGATGGGCAGACTAATTTGATAGATGTTGGTCTTAACCAACATCCGCCCTTTCTGCATCTGCTCTTAAATTTTAAATTTGAATGCTATTATTATAACAAGCTCTTTATCTTTCACAACGAACGTGTAGATGGCCCCTCTCTCCAAGTGAAATCTCTTTCTACTGGATGCTGGTGGTACAGGTGAGGTAGCCAGGTCTGTGGCACAGCCACCTTCTGGGAATGATTCTCTAGACAAAATGCCCTGAAGAAATAAGCAATCTTTTGATTCTTCACATTGTGAATTTCTACAAAGTGGTGGTGAGGGTCAAGAGACTGACCTCTTGACTCTTTCTGTATAAGATAAATACAGAAGGAGGGCAGAGGAGTAAGAAGGAAGCTGGTTGGACAATCTCTGGTGGATGCAGAGTATATAGCGGGTAGAGGATGAATTCAACAGAACAATTGTATTTCATCTCATGATAGTTAAGAAATAATCTCTGTTCTTTCTGGCATCCTCGTGAGCTCTTCTTTGTTTTTCCTTTCGTTCCCTTTTGGCTCTTCCTAGTTCCATCCTTGCATCTCACTCATTTCTACTCGTGTTTTCTTCCCTGTGCTTTGGTGACACACACAGAATCCTACCACCGTCACCCAGCATGCAGAGTCAGACAAGCTCTGACACATGTACCCCAAGGCTGCCAAAGTGCGCCACGGAAAGCCAAACAGAATCCGTAAGCTTTGATTCATCATTTCTACCCCACGGTGTCCAATCCGAGGCTCTCACACGATACATCCTTTCCATCTGTCTATTTGGCAAAAACAACAGAAAGAGGAGAGCCCATGTCTAAAGGCATTGGTGCATTTTATCCAGTGAAATATTCGAATTTAGAAAATAACATGCCATGGAATCATCAAAGCAGATTTTATATTATTTTTTAATTTAAAAAATTAACCCAGCATTAACTCACGGCAATACGTGTAGGAGAGCCAAGATCCATAAAATTAGGTAAAAGCTCATGTGCTGGTCCCTGACCCTGGCTTGCCTCACATCCCAAGTGAGTGTTTTTCTGTTCCCTGTGGGAGAGTTTGTTTTGCCATCACGTTGCATAGTGTCCAAAGCCCATGGCTTGTCGTGTTGACTGCCCTGCCTCTTGGTCGGGTGAATTTTTGAGAAGCTTTTCTTGGTTCCAGACCAGCCTATTACAGAGGCTCCACTGAGAAACAGTCAGATATACTCGACATTCCTGTTCCAAGGAAGACAGCTGAAACTCACGGCCTCATGAAAACACTGACACCCAAATAAAAACCTTTTGTGAGAGAAGAGATTCAGAGAACAAGTCATCGACAAGCCTTCTACATCTTTTGTGAGGCAGTCATGATTTATTCCTTCTTCTACACTTGACAGTTTCTAATCTGAACCTTTCTCTTCTCTCTCTTGCTAGGTCCTGTTCCTTTCTTACGCTCCAGATCACTCTGAGTGCTAAATTAGATCATTTGGCAGTGAAAGCACAGTGAGAAAAAAAAAATCACCCATCCAGTTATTTGAGGTTTAGAAGAAGCTAAACTTAGGTTCATTTAAAGTAGCTCCTCTGTCTTTTCTTGGAGCTTCTAAAACAGCCCTCTTTTATTTTGTATGTAAGGAAACTGAGTCCCCAAGAGGTTCCTTGTTGAAAGTAATACACTCAGATATGGCAGATTCAAAAGTGGAGTATCCTGTCCTAAGACAACCACCTCCTTCCTTCAACTGCTTTAGGTCAACAAAGCGAACATGCTTTTAGGTTGGAAAAAGGAAACTTCAGCATAATAGGTCTCCACATTAGAATAACAACATGGGGGGTGCATTTTTAGGTCAGGAATACTTTCTCACCATCTTATCTTCAACAATACCTCTAACAGAATTGAACAGTCCAGTGGATGGGACCTGCAAACAGGAAAATGTAGGGACCTGAATTCAGACTTAGCCATGTTATTGGTTAGCCAAAAAGTTTGTTTGGGGTTTCTCGTAAGATCTTACAGAAAACCCTAACAAACTTTTTGGCCAACCCAATGTAAGAATAGCCCACCCACCTTGGGATATGACTAGCTTATTGACTGGAACCCTTGATCTTTACATTGAAAGTCTGAGCAAGCTGATTTTTAGAATAACTAGACTCAACAGGATTCCATGTGGAATCCTTTCCAGCTTGTTCTCAGCAGTGGCTGGTCCCTGGGTTTGGTGCCTCTGCACTCGCTGACCCTCTGGCCACTGTCTCTGTCTGCCTTGTGGCCCCTGTCTCTGAATGGACCCCCAGTGTTCCTTGCTCTGTTTGTCTAGAAGTGGCCAAGCTGTGCTTATATTATCTTATAAGTAAGGAATACTCCTCTGCAGGAGCTAATAAAGACTCTACCGTTCATGAGAACTGACTTTGGCCAAAGAATTAGCATATCTCCAGGGAAATGTAGAACCCAGGGGGTTCTCTGGAAATCATATGGATTCAGAATCATATGGAAAATCAAGATCTCTGATGTTTTGATAATAATCCATGGGAGGAAGTACATGGTGAAATAGCTAAGATTACAGATAATGAGCGTGGCTGTTGATGAGAACTGTGAAGGCTGTGGCTTTGTCCTGTTATAACACATGCACCTGCACACACATACCCATTCACGTATGTGCTCACTGTTAACTAGTGAATTTATGGAGAGGGAATCCCTCTGATTACAGCAGAGTGAGCATCACTTGTTAAATCTTCACCTGTGGTACAACCCAGGAGACTTGTTTATCTCTCTTGAACACATCAGCCCAGAGGTCCTGCCAGAGATGTGTATATTTCATTAGGTGGAAGGTATTGAAAATGAAACAGAAAATGTTCCCCTTATTTTTCTAAGTAGCCCCAGACCTAATGTTCTGAGCATGGTTTGTCTGGTATAATTACAGAATTGCCAGAAAGGATGAAATGAAATGTTGAAAAGGACAGAGGTAAGATGCTGATATATTAGAACATACTTCAGAGGTCAGGACTCTTTAGACTAGAAAGGTGAAAACTCTACTAAATATTCCAGTTCTGTTTTCAAGTAGGGAGTGGCCTTGTTTAATAAATATTGGTATTCTGGACTTAGGAATCAGTTTCCCTCACCACCCCCCATGAAATTTGAAGGAACTATATTTTTATTTAGAGAGGAGAGGGAGGGAGATAAAGAATTGGATTGGGCGACTTTTAGTAAACTTAATGACCCAGGAGATGCTGTAGGCTGAAAGTATGAGGTTTTCAGATACATTCTTAAATAAATAGACCCAGAGTGTATCCTTGAGATGGAGTCAAAGAAAGCTATAAAATATGCCTTCGTGTCAGAAACAGACTACATGTTGAGCTTAAAAGAAAAAAGATCTGACTTAATCCATCTACTTTGGGACCCATTTATTATATTTACATTTTTAGATACTTGATATTTGCCAGAAGCTAGTACATTGATCTCTCTCTCATTCCTTCTGTCTCTCTCTGTCTCTCTCCTTCTCATACACACACACACACACACAAAGTCTTCTGCACTCATATGATTTATGTTCTAGTGGAGCAGGCAAACATATAAGTAACTAACTTTATAAAGCTATATATAAATGAAATAAATGCCATGTAAAGATTGACAATTGTCTGTGGAAACGATATTGAAGAAAGGAATGACTGACTCTGATGTGAGAGGCAGAAATGCTGTCTCAAAGACCTTAGCACCTGAGCTGCGTGCTGAAGGATAAGGGGGAATTAGGAGAGAGGCACGCGTGGCCTGAGGAATCGATCCAAGCAAAGCAGGAGGGAAGTGATGCTCAGGACCTGGGCAGGATGCAGAGAAAGGCGGGCAGAAGAAGCAGCTGGAAAAGGACCTAACACAAATCAGACAGAGGTAGGGGTTTAGACTTATGGTTGTAGGCAGTGGGAGTCCTTACTGGGTTTTGAAGATGGAAGAGGCATGATTTTGTCCATGTTTTAAGAAGCTGTCTCTGGAGCAGTGTAGGGAAGCAAGTAGGGAGCCAAGAAATGTGGATTGGAGCTGCTGAGCCGTGGCAGATTCACTGATTGGTGACCAAGTGCCTGTAAAGCTTAGTTGAGGGTTGCCCCACCCAGGGGTCCGCGCCTCGAGGCTCCAGGCGTTGACATAAGCGTCCATCCTTTTCATGTCGGGAGAGTAGCGATCCTTTTCACATCAGGAGTTTCCAACATGACATGAAACTTTGTGACCACCTTAGCACTACAAAGCGGAGGCAACTGCTACACATTTTGATTCCATTTAATTCACCTTTCTTCTTGTGACTCTTCTGTATTTATATTTTGGCCAAAATCACTCTGCCATCTGAACTTACTATTCCCCAAGGGAATTCAGGCTTCATTTGTGTTTTTGCTGAAATTCATACCCTTGAGAGTATCTGTGAGCCAATTTTAACACCTCCTTGTAACACCCTAAAACCTTTACATGCACTGAAAAATGGATAACACGCATAAGAACCTGTTCAACCATATATAAAAATGACAAGGATGATTACACAAAATAAAATTAAAATGCAGCCCTCTGCTTGTAGTGTAAACCGTCCGTAGCACTCAACGCATGCTGCCTTGTATTCATGTTGCTGTACCAAAGGTCTCTTTCCACATCTAGACAGTCAGTTGCTTGAGGACATATATACTTTGTTCATCTTTTGACTGTCCCTCAGGTTAAGGGAAACATTAGTCTGGTATTTGTTAAAATGATAAGGAAGATTTTATTCAGGACTATTGCACTAGAGGGAAAAGGAAATGGCAACCCACTCCAGTGCTCTTGCCTGGAAAATCCCATGGACGGAGGAGCCTGATAGGCTACAGTCCATGGGGTCTCAAAGAGTCGGACCCGACTAAGCGACTTCACTTTCACTTTCTTTATTGCACTAGAGAAAGGGGTGACAAAGGATGAAATGGTTGGATGGCATTACTGACTCCATGGACATGAGTTTAAGCAAACTCAGGGAGATAGTGAAGGACAGGGAAGCCTTGTGTGCTGCAGTTCATGGGGTCACAGAGTCGGACACAACTCAGCAACTGCACAACAGCAGTATTGCACTAGGGGTCAACGCTATTGTAACAGGGGCAAGAGATCAAGCTCAGCTATGAATCCAGCAGGACAAGTGGAAATTTACAGCTGATGAGCTGAGGACGGGGCCCAGGGATGGAAAATTACAAAGACGAGACATCAAGGATGGGGGGATCCTTGGGACTTCCGGGGTGGTCCTGTGGTTAAGACTCCACACTCTCAAGGCAGGATATACGGGTTTGATCCCTGGTGGGGAACCAGATCCCATGGTGCAGCCTATAAAACAAACAAAAAACAAAACAAATAAAATCAACAAAAGGATGGGGGATCCTTGCTAACCTGACCTCACAGGCCTTGCTCAAGGCAGGCCAAGTGAGGGGGATGAGGCATTTAATCAGATATTGAGGGTAATCAGATATCAAGGGTAGGAGAGTTCTTGATAAACTGACATGGCAGGATTCTCATTGCAAATGACTCAGCAGGCCGAGGTCAATGAGACGTGGTAGAAAAGAGGGCTCAAAGGAGTCTGACTGATGTTGGGTTGATGAGAGAGTCTTGTCAGCTACAAGGCTGAGTATTGCTTGTTCAGTGTTTGAGAGAGGGGGAAAGAATGTGTGTGTGTGTGTGTGTGTGTGTGTGTGTGTCCTGTAATGCCCCATACAGTTTGCTTCTGGACCGAGAGGCAGTATTAGAGGTGTGTGTAACAGTCAAGGGAACTCAGGGGGAGGAACTGGCCAGTATATTAATGAGGGCAGAGGGAAGGGGCTATTGAGAACATGGTTCAAATCAGAAACATTTACCCAGTTTACTTACGTTTTGGTAGAAAATGACTTTTTGGTTTTGATTTTAATTTGAGGAAACATTAACTTTTAAAGAAAAATCCATTTTCCCTTAGTAGTTTTCATGATTCTTGATGCCTTATTGGTACATTTTTTAAAATAAATATTGCTAACAGTAAAAAACTATCCTCAGCATCAAATGACTTAAAGTAGCCTATCAAGATACTAAGGGCTTCCCTGGTGGCCCAGCAGGTAAAGAATCAGTCTACCAGTAGAGGAGATGAGGGGTCGATCTTTGGGTCAGGAAGGTCCCCTGAAGGAGGAAATGGCAACTCACTCCAGTATTCTTGCCTAGGAAATCCTATGGACAGAGAAGCCTGGCGGGCTACAGTCCATGGGGTCACAAAGGAGTCCGACACGACTTAGCGACTAAACCACCACCAAGATACTAAACATAAGAATGTCTGTTTTACTTTTTATAATTAGGCGTATGTCTTTTGAGATGTCTTTGTTAAATATGTCTTCTTGGAGAAAAAAAACTTAGTATCCTATCAGGAATTTTATAGAAGAGAAAAGGAATGAAAAGGCTCTGATGGAACCATGAACTGAAATAGACAAGTACATTATTTTCTATGTTCATTCTTGAAAAAAAGACTTCTAACGAGCAACATGTATAATACATATAATGTGCCATGTATTTTCCTGTTGGTCTTCGGACCTTGAAGAATTAAGGAGAAATTGAATAAAGATGGATAATATCAAGCATGACTCTTTGTAAAAATGTGGATGAGATAGTCCAGCTCTAGGACCTTGTTGCCATGCAGATGTGAATTGTTTAACTTGGAGAAGGGTTCATAGCGGTCAAAATCTTGTTCAGCAGAAAACAGGAACTTAACAGAAAGTGCTCAGAGTTTCTCTTTGTGTTAGACCCTAGGACTCCAAAGAAAGGGGTTGCCTCTGAAACAGAAATGTGTTCAAATGTTAGTAGCTAAAAACTCAGTGATTGAAGATAGATTCTTTTTCTTCTTGTGGCATCACACAAGGTTAATTGTTGGCTTGCTTTGGGGGACAATGGGTAAGGTCATCAGACTGCTACTTTGCTGTCGGTTCCAACAGTGCACACCCACAAGGCAACTCAAAGGTCTCTACAGTGTGCTGGGGGTTTTATGAGCTGAAACCAGCAACCCTGCCTCCCACTGACTTTTCACAGTTGTGCATGAGGACTTTTTCATCTGGAAAAGAATAATGTGTCTAGTCTAGGTGGAGTCGTCAGGGAAGAAAGAGTCCAGGCGCCCAGACTACTGGTTTCTCCTCTTCCACCTCCCCCTGTTTCTGGGCTGTGGAGCTTGGTCAGCCCTTTCTTTCTCTTCTGTGTGAGTCAGGTCATAAAGTGGCTGAGCTTGTTTCATTGGCAGTGTTGAGATTTTTGCCAGCCGAGTAACTGTTTATTTACAGCCAACGTAGAGCATTGGGAATGCAAGATGCTGCTGGGGGTGGGGGGCAGGAGGTCCCCTCCTTCGGGAGGCTTTGTGGGCTTGTGCTGGAGGAATCATGAGATGTACATGCAGGAACACAATTTATCTTTTGCTTTTAATAGTCCATTTATTTCCCTCCTACCTTCTTCACCCCACGGTGCCCCGCTGAAATCATAATTCTCGGTCAAGCGACATTTTGTCACCATGGAAATGAGAGCATTGAATCTGGAATTTTATGAATGCACTGTACCATCCAGTGGTCTCAATGTAGAAAAGGTAAAAAAAAAAAAAAAATGACCTTGACAGTGATTCACAAGGTTTAATCTCATACTAAATCTTTTGTTCTTTTGCTGACTTTTTAATTTAGAAAGAAAAAGTCCACCATGGAATAATAAGTCAGGGAGCCAAAGACACGTAATGCTTCCTGAGGGCATGGAAAGTGGATGTTAAACATACGCTTGTCCCTTTAGTCTCTTACGGTTGCAAGAGATTCCTGAAACCTGAAAATATGGGAATAAATGGCCAGGCACCAAATTCATGGTTAATGTAACTGGTCTTGTCACTTGGGTGCTTTAAACACAAAATCAATGAACGTTTATCCTAGACAGACTTATCAGTATAACCAGGTACAAACATGCTCAACATTATTCTACTTTGCATCTTAAAAGTTAATGATTTGTGTCTTTCACAAGTGTTATTCTCCTCTTCCACGCAACTCAGATTTGTGTCTTGCATCTTCCCTTTCTTGGGTGGAGTTCAGAAACTGTTGGTGGCACATAGCCTCTGAAAAGCCAGAATAATGGGCAACAGTGGCAGCAGAGACTGAAAACAGAGTCAGTGTCTGTGGCTGCAGTTCAACTGGCATCACAACCTAACTTCCTGTTTAGGCTCCTTTGTGAGCAAAAGCTTGGTTTCAGATCTTAATACTGTTTTGGCTTCAGGAGCCCAGTGCCCACTCCAGGATCACATTGAGACCAACTGGGCTGACTCAGAGGAAGGAGCCATCCTGTTGAGTCATCCACTCCACTTCCTGTGGGTCCAGAGTTTTCTTTGGAGGCTTCTCATCTAAGTGGTCCCTGGCCTTAGCCTGAAAAATCTGGGAAACTCAGAAGGTTAAGACTTGAACATCTGCAGGACAAGCTTCTGCCCTGCATCTCTATAGAAAGGCATCATTTCGTCCCAGGAACAGTTGATTTCAAGGAGAAATAGAAAACAAGATGGGAGGGGGCAGGGGAATCAGAGCTTTCTGTTATGATGGAGACACATATAATTGAAGCACTTAAATACTCCCCTTACCTGTGCCACTTTGCTGCCATATAGACTTACTGTAGGGGACACAGTGGGCTTCCCAGGTGGCTCGGGGGGTAAAGAATCTGTCTGCAGTACTGGAGACGCAGGAGATGTGGGTTTGATTCCTGGGTCAGGAAGATCCCCTAGAGAAGGGATAGGCTACCCACTCCAGTATTCTTGGGCTTCTCTGGTGGCTCAGGCGATAAAGAATACACCTGCAATGCAGGAGGCCTGGGTTCAATCCCTGGGTCGGGAAGATCCCCTAGAGGAGGGCATGGCAGCCTACTCCAGTATACTTGCCTGGAGAATCCCATGGACAGAGAAGCCTGGCCGGCTACAGTCTAAAGGTTCGCGAAGAGTCAGACAGGACTGAAGTGACTTGGCATGCACTCAGGGGACATACCAATCAGGGGTCTGATTTTTAAAGATTTATAACTTAAATAAAGATGTGTAACCAGTGAAGGTACACGTAAAGATGTACATACAAAAATGCAAAATATTTGAATAGGCTTGCCTTTCTCACCACTGGTACAGGTTAAGGAAATTGGTACCTAAACAAGGGAGAAGTGCTCATCCCTTAGTGCTAATGAACTCAGTGTGTTGACATTGATGATGCAGGAAGGGATTCCATCTGTGTAGCTGTGACTCTGTGGTGGTGGGTTTAAGACTGGGCTAGGGAGGAAGAAGGTGCAAGAAAAATAAGGTGTTTTGTTGTTTTTTTTTTTAAGGTAGAACCATATCCTCTGAATTCACAATGACCAATGTTGTGATTTCGTACCTAAAATAATGCTGCAGTACAAAGTTACTGCATGTTTACCCTCTCTCTGCTTTGTTACTTCCTCAGATGTAAGGTCTGGGATTCACTGTCTTTCCCACATTTCTTTCCTGTACTACGCACACGAGGTCACAAGAGGATGGTTAGCACCGTCTGGAGGATGGAGCCCATCTGATGGAAGAGCCGCTTCGGTTCATTCCCATTAGAAGGGCCTCCAAGATCAACACACACAGGAACTGGCCCTGCTGGCTCCCGGTGCTCGCAGAGTCATCCCTGCCCTCCTAGCGGGAGGGTGACCTCTTGCCGTAGCCACAGCGAGCATCCCTCCCCTGACTTCCTGAGAAAAGGGTTCCTAGTGCCCGGTGATCAAATAGCAAATGCTCCCCAGACACTGCCAAAGGGGGAGTGCTCTGGTGGACTCTGAGATCATCACTAATGGTAATTATTAAAAATTGAGATGAACAGTGCATTTAAAACATTGAAGTCCCTTGTTTTAAACCGTGTTCAAGCAGTCAGCTTACGTAGACTGTTTCCGCCCTCGCAAATAAAATTTATGATGGGATGTTTAGAGTTTCATTGGTTTTTGGGGGGAGTGTGGGGAGGTACCCCAGGGAGCAGGTAGCGCGAGTGGGGAGGGGTGACACACGGAGAATAATCTCTTTAATTGATTAATAGTTTTATTTTATTCAACAACTACTGAATTAAGCAGCTTTTACCTTTAATGTTTTTGACCCAGATGCACTGAGATGGCAGAAGTGTATAAAAATTGAAAATTGTGGTTACAAAATTGCACCCACGTTGCATGTAACTGTGTGTCTACTTGTATAAGTTTTATAAGTTTATCTTTTCTCCCCACCTAGATTGTGAACGAGTCAGAAATTACCTATTAATTTTATATATATCTTCTCAAAATGTCTCTGCTAATCAAAAGACTTAGGAGTATAGACCACTGAAACTGAAGATTTTCCAAACTGTCTGTTGACTGACATCTGGTTAGATTGCAAGCTCAGTTTACCTGGGGGACAACTAGCAGCATGCGCTAGCCAGTGACAGTGTGGTCTTAACTTCGTCTGGGAAGGCAAAGTGAATATTTCTGCAGTCGGGTGAAACCATCTACCAAGTTCTATGTGCATCTAGCCTCGATAACATATGGCAACTAGTCCATTGGATTACTGTCTAGACTAGGCTGGTAGATACTAACAAGGTAATTAAGAACCAGGAGGCAGATTCCAGGCAAACTAGATGTTGTTGTTATTATTGTTGTTGTTTAGTTGCTAGGTCGTGTCCAATTCTTTGGGACCCCATGGACTGCAGCATGCCAGGGTCCTCTGTCTTCCACTATTTCCTGGAGTTTGCTCAAATTCGTGTCCATTGGTTCTGTGATGCCATCCAACCATCTTATCCTCTGTCTCCCCCTTCTCCTCCTGCCCTCAATCTTTCCCAGCATCAGGGTCTTTTCCAATGAGTTGGCTCTTCGCATCAGGTGGCCAAAGGATTGGAGTTTCAACTTCAGCATCAGTCCTTCCAATGAATATTCAGTACTGACTTCCTTTAGGATTGACTGGTTGGATCTCCTTGGAGTCCAAGGGACTCTCAAGACTCTTCCCCAACACCATAATCTGAAAGCGTCTGTTCTTCGGCGTGCAGCCTTCTTTATGGTCCAGCTCTCGCATCTCACATGAGTACTGCGAAAACCATAGATCTGACTATTCTTGCCTCAAGAACACCTCAGTGTCCAACGCTTTGTGACCCTGTGGACTGTAGCCCACCAGGCTCCTCTGTCCATGGGATTCTCCAGGCAAGAATACTGGAGTGGGTTGCCATTTACTTCTCCAGGGGATCTTTCCAACCCGGGGATCGAACCCCGGTCTCCCACATTGTAGGCAGACGCTTTATGGTCTGAGCCACCAGGGAAGTCAGAAAACCTCAGAGGCCATCCAAATCATGCCAGGTGAGCGGGTGACTTCTCCAGACCCCAAAGCCATTCATGCCAGAGCAGGAACCAGATCCAAGGGAGCCTATATCTCCTAACAGTGTCACCCTGTTTGATCATCAGTGAGCACTGGTGATATGTCTTTATTCTCCTGTTCAAAAAATTACCCTGCCCTCAGTATTCATTTCCTCAGCTGTTCGTGCACACCTAGCAAGAGCATATCCTATTTAGAAAAGTCAGCAGTATGACACGTACTTCAAAAACAGGATTCTGTAGGCAGAATCACCTGGGAAACTCTCTAATACCATTGTCCCCTTAGAGATGTATGACACAGATTGGCATATAAAAGCTTTGAGAAGTTCTAAAATAAAAAAAAATGTTCAACTTTGTATCCTAAAGTTATTTGCCTGCCTTGTGCTTTTTTATATTTAGCACATTAACATCCAGGAAACAGTGTTCCTAGAACATACTTTCAGAAATCTCGAGTGTGCTTGTCAGTTTCCAAACCTAGAGTGACGTTGGTAATCACCAGGCCAAACGTTAGGGACAGAGTGGAAGCAATGGAGTTTGTTTCCGGAGAATTGAGCAAACACTGGGAGATAGTGAAGGACAGGGAAGGCCAATGTGCTGCAGTCCATGGGGTCGCAAAGAGTCGAACACAACTGAGAGAATGAACTGAACTGAACTGAACGGAAACAGCCTGGAAAAAAAGAAACCTTTTTGTCCAGGGATTCTGTTAAGCCTTCTAAGATATATACATCAAAATGAGACCCAAAGAGCACAGATACAAACTTCTTTGTAAGAAATATCACATGAAAAAGAATTTTTTTTTTGGCAGCAATTTACTTGACAATCTGAAAGGAAAATATGTCCAATATAATTTTAACTCTACTAGGCTCCAAGGAACAAAATAGTAATAAGGTGTTATTACGTTGCGAGAGGAGTAATTAACCAGCCTCACAGTCTCTGGGCTCATCTCACTATATTTGCCTTTGTATATTTTGTGCTACAATCTGCTTTTGCAATATGTCTTGTGAGTTCTCATTTGAAAAGGGTGAGGGCTCGCTTCAAGAATCCAGCACTTTCCTTCTTCATTTTCTCCTAGGCTCCTTAGTCAATTTCACATGATTTGGGACTACTTTCACTTAACGTGAGCTTAAGCACTACAAAATATTGTTAAGAGAATTCTCTAGTTCAGAAGAAAAAGCTGTATCTTTTTTTCAAATGCAAAAAAAAAATGCATGTTCAAATAGCAAACAACATTATTTAGTAGATCACAACTGAATTTTACTCTCTTTTAAGGTCAATTTTTTCACCCTCTTCTTGCTTGATTCTGATGTTTGGTGATAGGGGCTCCAAGTTCAGTTCAGTTGCTCAGTCATGCCCTACTCTTTGCGATTCCATGGACTGCAGCACGCCAGGCCTCCCTGTTCATCACCAACTCCCAGAGCTGGCTCAAACTCATGTCCATCAAGTCGGTGATGCCATCCAACCATCTCATCGTCTGTCGTCCCCTTCTCCTCCTGCCTTCAATCTTCCCCAGCATCAACACCTTTTCCAAGGAGTCAGTTCTTCACATCAGGTGGTCAAAGGATTGGCGTTTCAGGGGCTCCAAACCAGTGACTGAATTGTGTGTTGTCATTAAAATGCCACAGAGAAAATAGTAAATGTTTCTGTGCATGAACACGAAAACTCCAGCTTCTGAAAAGAGCTCCTGTTTGCAGCAGCATGAGAGGGGTGGGGTGAGGTGGATAAGCTTTGGACCACACCTGGATCCGGGCATTTAAGGTCCCTCAGCCAAGTAGCAGAGTACACACGATTTCCGTGCCTTCTAGTTACACTGCCTCCGGAAACACACAGCCCAGCAAAGGGAAACACAAGAGCATGCCTCCCAAAGCACAAAAGCAATTCTATTTCCATTGCCTCATCTGGTGCTGACACGAATGCAGTATGAGTTTCTTCGAAGTTTTAGGACAAGGTAGTGCTAGGTGAAACCTCAGTCCAATTCCAAGAAAAGAGGTCTGGTCCGTTCCGGATCTTAAGTCTGTATCTGTTGAAAAGCACACTTGCTGTATGATTTGTAGCCAGCTCTGTCATTTGTGTGTTAGGTTTATCACCTCCATGGGGAAAAAAATTCAGCAGCACCTTAGGAAGTGATCTGTCTGTGGGGGTCAGCTTTTAACCACAGCGCTTTTACAAATTGCAGCCATTAGTAAGCCTGGGGTGATTTATCTTTAAACCGATCTAACAGCAAGCAAAAGGATTTTCTGTGGAAGGAGAACTAATTCAGTAATTAGGGTCACAACAAAGAAAGGAGAGAGAGAGCAAAGGAGTTTTTCTTTAGAACATCCTCAGGGCTCTGGGGCCGCATCAGCTGCCTTCAGGTCAAGGGTTTTCTCAGCCACCCCACGTCTGCCTTTCTTGGCTTCGTGGTCAATGCTGAGGTGGGGCTGGGTACTCAGTAAGCTGCACGTTACACTTCCAGCTTGAGTAATTCACCTTTTTCCAGGCCTCCACTGTAGCTAAAATAAGCCTCCTTTGCACATGGGTTTTGCTGCCCCAGAACAGCTGGCGTTCCCAGCATTTCCCAACAGCGCTTCCCTGCTCGAAACCGTAAGGTCCTCCCGGGGCACAGACACCGTGGTGCCCTTTGCTGGAGAGAACAGGGTAGCCACACGGACTCCAGCTGCATCTCACGGGACCTGGTTCTCCCCAGGGTTAACAGATCCCTGGCGATATTGCTGTTTATCCCAACAAAGGTTTGCCATCAGATAAGCATTCGCTTTGTAAACACGTTAGCTTTGCAGACTCAAATGCATCCTCCGTAAGCACCACTTCTAACACTTAGAGAGACACATTTTTCCCCCCGTGGGTGGTCACCCCATTCATCAGTCAACAAAGAAAAGCAGTGATGGCAGAGGAAGAGGACTTACTGCCCCATGAGAGAGCAAACAGGGCAAGAAAAGGGTCCTGCCAGAACCTTGCCAGCTGCCCTGCCAGAAGACACCAAGGGCTCCCAGCCGGCTAGCTGGTTAGACAGCTGGGGCCACGTGGTGTCCCCAGAGCAGAGGCAGTAAAGCTGAGCAGCATCAGGGTCCCTTCTAGCCTGTCACCTTTCCTGCCATCTTACTCTGTGTCCCTGGTCTCGTAAATCTGCCGCTGCTGGCCACCTGGCCCCTGTATGATGTTTTCCGCCTCTCAGTAACCTCTGCATCTCTTCCCACTTAGCCTGAGTGTGCAAACTAACCTCAGCAGTAAACTGCTGGATGGCAGGTGGTCTCACTGGCCTCCATCCCTCTGGGGTTCACCAGGCTTCCAGCCCTCTGCGCAGGCACAACCCCTTCGGGCTACAGAAAATTCCCAGGAGCTGCTGAACAAAGCTGCCAGAGGTGGGGGCACTGAGGATGAGGTCCATGGCCACGCATGCTCCAGAGATAAACGAGGCCTCGTGAGCAGTCACTGCACACGGTGCAGAATCTGTTGAGGCTGCAGCAACTCATGGTATCCCTGTGGGCATTTTTCTTTCTTTTTTTTTTTTTTTGACTTAAAATTTCTTTATGTTCATATATAGATGAGGGTCAATGAAAAATTTCAGTGGGGAGAGCCCCTAGAACTAAGTAGAAAAAATCGCATTTCTTTTTAATTAGAGGATACTTGCTTTACAATGATCTGTTAGTTTCCCCTGTATAACAACGTGAGTCAGCCATATGTATACACCCATCCCCATCCTCGTGGCTTCCCTCCCACCCCACCCCACTGCGGGCATTTTTTCAAGTCCAGGACCCTAAGATGTCAAGGTCAAGGCTGCCTGGCCCTGGTCAAACATCCTTACCTAAAGATTGTTATTTAGTCGCTAAGTCATGTCCAACTCCTTGTGACCCCAGGGACTGTAGCCCACCAGTGTTCTGTCAGTGGGATTCTCCAGGCAAAAATATAACTTCTTAAGAATGTCCATCTTTCTCTCTCTCTCTCTCTCTTTTCTTTTAAGGCTCTGCTGTAACTATTGTTTTATTTTTTGGTTTACATAACTTGGAGAATGGTTAGTCCCAGGCATTTTTTCCAGCTTGTGTGCTCTGAGTGCCCAGTTGCAGGCAGTTCCCACCCCACCCCCGCCCCGATGCACCTCAGCTAGAAATCCTGACCTGTTCTTTCCTTTCATCAGTGTTGAATGACAACCTGGATAAGGTCCCGCCCTCAGGGAGACTGACCCGAGAGAGGGGTGCTCAAGGCACATGAGAAGCAGCTCTCACTTGTTGCATCAAAATGAATGTTGGCCCTTGGGTCTTGGACAGACTACCTGTTCCCTGGTGTGTTGTGATAAGAGGTGGTTTTCTGGCTCTTTCTTTCTCACGCTAGCCCATTACACACATTCCTACCAGATCAACCTTCAAAACTCTACGCTCACAAGCTCTCAGTTGCCAATCACATCCACTCTCAACGCCCCAACCCACCCGACCTCTCATCCCTCCACCCACCAGGCCCAGCCTCTTCTCTGTGAGCCCCGAGCAGGCTCTGCTCCATCACTCCAAACCGCCCCCAGAGCCCTCCCCGCTTCTCCTTGCCACCGCAGAACCCTTCCCGTCTTCTCCAGCAGACATGGGGCCTGTCGCTGACCAAATGTCTCGCTGCCAGTCCTTATCTTACCACCGTTTAGCTTTTTAATCCCTCTTTGCATGCGTGCTAAGTCACTTCAGTCATGTCCAACTCTTTGCAACCCCTTGGACTGTTGCCAGCCAGGCTCCTCTCTCCCTGGGATTTCCCAGGCAAGGATACCAGAGTGGGTTGTCATGCCCTCCTCCAGGGGATCGTCCTGAGCCAGGGGTCGAACCCGAATGTCTTCCATCTCCTGCACTGGCAGGCGGGTTCTGTACCACTAGCACCACCTGGGAAGTCCCAGTCTCTCTTTACTAGTTCTGTGCTCTCTAACCTCCTTGGAGGCAGAGACCTGTCTCCAGTCTCTTTTGTATGCTCCACGGCCCTGGGCAAGTGATAGCTACTGAACCGTCTTCCTAACCAAGCGATTGCCAACAGGCCAGGTCCACACAGCACCTGCCTGGCCAAGATTTACCAGGTGACAGTCAGAGCTGGGAGGGCCCGAGGTAGGCGCCTGGGTAGATGTCTGACTTAATGAGCTATCGCTGAAAGCTGCTTTCGAGCATGTGAAACCCATGCTGCATGACACACACTGCGTGTTTCCTTCTAAAGCTGACAGATTAATGAGAATGTATTTTGAGGAATGGGGAGTTTTCTTGGTTTTGCTTTGCTACTGCTGCTTGTGACTGCACAGCTGAATTTATTCAGAACTCATGTCCACTTATCTTTTAAGCAAGGGAAACGTGTATGAATAATAAGAGGCAGGAAGGGGTTATTAAGGCTGAAGGAGCCTGGTTAGGCAGCACTTGGTGGAGAAGGCACTTTGGGAATTCCTGCATTGAATCTGTATCTTTGCATTTTTATGGAAATCACAATGCACCTACCAGTGTTGCCTTCCCGCTGCCCCTCCCCTGCTCACTGATGGAGAGCCTGAAGTTTCATACAGTTTGAGTCATCACGGTCACTTCTGGAGGACTGAACTCGTCATCACCCAGAAATAGAGTCCTTCACCAACCCCCTTGAGATCACACTGCAGGTCGTGTGGGTGTAACCCAGTGCATCTGGACAAAATTCACAAAATTCGGAGCCTGGATCTCTCCACAGGATGCAGCTCCTCCGAAAAGCAAGTTAATCCCAGACCTGCCCCAGGTCTTCAGGAATAATTTCCAGTACGCCCTGAGCTAAAATTGCATCCTGGGACTCGCCTGCTGTCCGGTGGTTGAGATTTGGTGCTTCCAATGAAGGGGGCACATGTTTGATCCCTGGTTGGGGAACTAAGATCCAACACGCTGCACAGTGTGGCCAAAAATAAATAAATGCATATAAAAATGGCTTTAAAAATAAAACATTTTTAAAATAAAAAAATTAATTAAGAATAATGACATAAATAGAATAGAATAAGGGCTTCGCAGTTGGCACTAGTGGTAAAGAATCCGCCTGCCAGTGCAAGAGACAAAAGAGACACAGTTTTGATCGCTGGTTCAGGAAGATCCCCTAGAGGAAGAAATGGCACCCCACTCCAGTATTCTTGCATGAAGAACCCCATGGACAGAGGAGTCTGGCAGGCTACAGTCCATGCGTTGCAGAGAGTCAGGCACAACTGAACATCTGAGCACTGACTGAGAAAACAAAACACAATGGCATCCTGAGGCCCCACGGGAGCCTTGGAAGCCCCTGATGTGCCCTGGCTTGGGTCAGGGCAGATGTCCACAGCAGCAAATCTCCAGTTTTTATCTGGGGGAGGGAGAAAGGGTTGGTGATTTGCCTCCTTTGGTACTAAGCACTTTAATGGACATAATTTCAGTTAATCCTAAAATCTGTCCTACAGGAGACCCGTTGGGGCAAGCATTCCCATTTTACTAAGCACTGTGCATCTCAGAGAGGCAGGGTCATATGCCCAAAAGAACACAGCTAGGACAAGGGGAGCTCAGATCTCAGTGATGGCCCACATGCTCCCCGGCTCACTCCGCTGGATTTCCAGGCCAAAGTCCTAGGTCTGCCACAAATAGCTTTCTGACTTGGAAAAATTATTTTTTCCCTATGAGTTATAGTCTCTCCATCTCTCACAAGAGCTAAGACTCCCTACTTTGCTGGGTTTTCAAAAGAATTAAATAAACTGTGAGAACTTATGAGAAGATGGCTTGCACACACACCTATACACACTTAGGACAGCTCTTGAAAACAGAACTTCATATCATAATGCTAATCTCTACAGGGATGAATATGTAAGTTTAGATTTCTCCTTAGCAGTTCTTTTAAAATATATTTTCCAAAAGAAAAGAACCAGTGAAAAGGGGATTTGGGTCTCATTCCAGATATATTTTAAGGTTCTAGTCCCTTCCAAAATTTACAGCCAATGTCAACAAATACTTGGTTTGTCTAATCTCTTTGTGGTTTGCCGAGAAGGTGGATTCAGTGTTTTTCAGTTGGGACTTCCTGTTTTTCCCTGATCAGTGTTTTTCTCTTTGAATTCTTCACTTTTTTGCATCAGCCAGGAACACATGTGGTCCAGTCATATGGAACTGTGTTTGAGAGGGTTAGAAATTAGGTGATATAATACTTGGTCATTTTTTATCTATTCAGTGGACTTTCATCTTCACATAACAGTAAGTGACTATAGAGAAAAAGCTTTTATTCTGTAGAAATGGTCTTTTAGCAGGACCAAAGGGGAAATTTTAATCATTTTACTTGTGAAGAAACATCATAGTCTGTATTGAGTAATTGAAAGGAATCTTAAAGCTTTAAAACAGATTAAAATGTACTGTCAAAGTTACACAATGAGAAAATCGACTTACTACTCAAAGTCCAGAGCTCTCGTTGGTTTTATCTTAATGTGCAATTTAAAAAAACATCTGCACTTTGCCATTTAGAAACTTAACAGACAGCCTTTAGAAATTCCCTTTTACTCTCTGTGAAATAGGAAGAAATGTTTGCTTAGGTTTATTCCTAAGCATTAAGCAGAGGTTATCAAGCCAAAATCTTGAGCACTTCAAAGAATTTCTAGCAAAGGAACTTAGCATCTTCATCATCAGCACTCTGAGACACGTGAGTTTCAAGTACTTGAAGTGGACCTAAATGTATAGTGGGAATATTAAAGTTGGTTCAAAAACAAGTGTTTAAGCCATAAGGAAGCTCAAGGTTCAGGCTTGGTAAAACAGTTCTAATGTTGAGGTTGGAATGATTCTTAAATTCTTCTATAAATGCTAGTATATGTAATGCCAAATGAGTTTAGATGTAGTTATACCCAAAGAGTATAGTTTTTGTACATTTCTTTTTGCACACCTATTTAGGTCTCATTCCATATACTTTTATTCTAAAGCTCTTTTCCCCTCATTCTGACCGCTTAGAATTGTCATCCTGTCTGTATGGCTTGTAGAGGTGCGCTGCTGCATTTCTATCTTAGCACTGGTTCCATCAATAATCCTTCTGTGTGTTTCTCTCTTCACCTTTGTGTTCTCTCTCCCTCTCCCCCACTGTTTTATCCATCTTCAGCTCCTTGAGTCTGCCCCCGTCCTTGTCATACAAAACCTCCCCAATCCCCAGGACTTTCACTGACAAACGATTCATTTTTGTTCGTTTGCAAAAACTTTGTGTCCAACTCTTGCAACCCCCATGGACTACAGCCTGCCAGGATCAAGCCCCTAATTCGAAGGTTTGTGGGGAATATAAAGAAATATTCAAATACACTTAGAGAGTACAGCTTATTTGCCTAGCCCCATGCTCTCTGCTGACATAAAGAAAGTGAAAGTCGCTCAGTCATGTCCTGTATAGTCCATGGAATTCTCCATACCAGAACACTGGAGTGGGTAGCCGTTCCCTTTTTATAATTAATAAATAATGTAATAATAAATATTGTATTTTATTATATATTTTATAAATGTGTACAAAGGTGAAAGGGAAAGTCACTCAGTCATGTCTGACTCTTTGAGACCCCATGGACTATAACTCACCAGTCTCCTGTGTCCATGGGATTCTCCAGGCAAGAATACTGGAGTCGAACCCGGGTCTCCTGCATTGCAGGCAGATTCTTTACTGTCTGAGCCACCAGGAAGCCCTGGTGGGAGGCAGAAGTAGGTAACAAAGGGCTTGAACATGCGGCAGCAGGGGAGTCAGTTAAACAAGAGCAGATCTGTCTTTTCTCATGCTCAGAGGGCTAGATTTTGGAGACTTGCAGCTGTCTTTGGACGGCACACAGCTTCTAGAATTCAGCCTCGTGTTTAAGCTGTCAGAAATCAGGGTGTCTTTCAAGTGAGATGAACAAAGGGAACCCTTCCAAGAGGCATCATCCCAGGTCATCACAAAAGCACGCTGATAATTTATCAAAAGGGACTTCCCTGGTGGTCCAGTGGTTAGGACTCTACCCTTCCATTGCAGGGGTCACAAGTTCAATCCCTGACCAGGGAACTAAGATCCTGCATGCCACAGTGTGACCAAAAAAACAAAACAAAACAAAACTTTGCTCTGTGGAGGGGTTCCCTGCCTTTGCCTCCTAAGAATTAGATATCTCATCTATCTTCTGTGTATTCATTTTTCATTTTAAACCATTGAAGTAACATATGTTCTTTGTCACAAGGAAAGCTATACAGATATGAGTGTCAAGCTGATTATTTTCCTCTTCCTGACTCCCTTCATCCCATCGCTCCTAAAATAAACAGTATTAAGAGTTTGGTATATGTCACTCTCCAACTTTCTCTCTGCTCATCCCCATGTGTTTACCCATTTTTGAGGATCTTTTAAAAAAAAATTTTTTGTTAGTGGAGTGAGAATATACTATATTGCTTACAGTACAACCTTCAGCTTCACACTGTGATCATGAGCTTTTATTTCCAGTTGGGTACGTTTAGTTGTACCTCAAGCTCTGTGATTGCTGGTCAACATGCCCCTGTGGGCATGGACCAGATACGCAGAAAATAATAATCATAATTACTTAGCCTTTCCCATGTTGGCAGACAGGCAGATTGTTGGCAACTGTCTGCCATTGCAAAGAATGCTTTAATGAGTGCCTTTGTTTGAGAGGCATCCTGCACTTGGGCTTTATTTTGTTTGGATAGATTCTAACAGGACATTACTGGATTAAAGAGACGGTATGCTCTAAATGGTAATACCTTTTGACATCTTCCTTTGCCAAGGATTAGAGTTGACACTCCAGCCAGTACTGTATGAAATTTCCTTTTGTGCTGTATCTTCACAGGAGGCATGGAAGGAGCGCATGATGTGCCCAGTAGGTCTGTCTGGAGCCACAAGGGGCCCCAGCTCCTATCCCATTGTCAGCAGGGACATCAGGGTCTTCACATTCGGAATCACTGGGATCTGGAATGGGGTTGTGCTGTTGGGTTGGTCAAAAAGTTCATTTGGGTTTTTCCATGTGTGTGTGCGTGCTAAGTCGCTCAGTCATGTCCAACTCTTTGCAGCCCCATGGACTGTAACCCACCAGGTGACTCTTGTCCATGGGATTCTCCAGGCAGGAATACTGGAGAGGGTTGCCATACCCTCCTCCAGGGGATCGAACCCACATCTCTACATCTCCTGCATTGGGCAGCAGGTTCTTCACCCCTTGCACAACTTGGGAAGCCCATAAGATGTTACAAAAACAAACATTTTGGCCAACCCAATATTTAACCGACGCCCTTCTCAGGTGCTTACAGGAAGCTTCTGTGCAGGGAGCTTTCTGAGCCACTCATCCTGCAGAACCTCTCTGCCAGACTGCAGGGTCAAGGCTGACCAGGCCACAGGTCAAGGCCACACTCTCCCATCTATGCCAGCATCACTTGAAGCCAGGAGCCCACCCTAGACTCCTTTCAAAGGGAAAAACCTCAAGGGAGTCTTCACTCAGCCTAATCTACCTAAGGCTCCCAGATTCCTTTCAAACTACACTGCCATCAGAAAAAAGTAATGATTGTGCCTTTAGGAATATTTGCTTCTAGTATTTAACCATCTGGATAGGCATTGCAGGGGGATGTTTATCCCACCTGCCCCCACCCCTCCACCTGCCATCCTCAGTCTAGTGTTGAAGGAGGAAAGAGTGCCATACCCTCGATCTCCCTGGCTTCTGGTTTGGGCCACACCGTGTATTAACCAAGAAACTTGGGCAAGTGACAGAATCCCTTTGAGCCCCTTTTCTATAAAATAGGAATTTTCCATGCTTGCCCTGTTTCTGTAGCATTGTTATATACAGCCAATAAGATAATGTGTGAAGGTCCATTCAAGATTCTGCCACACTGCCTATGTAAGAGGTTGGTATTCTTCATGTGATCCATAAGTCACATTTCTGGAATAAATTATTGTACTCTCAGTAAATATACTTCTGTGGCTGCAGCATCCTCAGGGTTCTGAGGGCCAAGTGGACAGGACACACGTGTCTCCTTTCATTGGGTCCTTTTGTCCCCTCATTCATGTCGGCAAAAGGGCTGGAGCAAGATAGCACTTCTGAATTCCCAAGATCCTAAACCTGAATTATAGTGAATCTGGATTTACAGAAGGAAGCTCAGCATGTGCATTTACTGGCCCATTATTATGTACATGAAATAGCAAGTACAAAAATGAATTCATTCTCTCTTTAGAAATTTTCAAAGCAGTTCAGTTTTACCCACACGATTCTATAGCTTATTCCTTTATCATGTCACTTTTCTGGTGAAAAATATTCATCACAAAACATGGTTATAGTTGTAAAAGCAAGCAAGAGAGCAAGTGAATCGCTCAGCTGTGTCCGACTCTTTGCGACCCCATGGACGGTAGCCTACCAGGCTCCTCTATCCATGGGATTTTTCCAGGCAAGAATATTGGAGTGGGTTGCCATTCACTTCTCCAGGGGCTCTTCCTGACCCAGGGATCAAACCTGTGTCTCCCACATTGCCTGCAGACACTTTACCATCTGAGCCACCAGGGAAGCCCCCAAACACTGGGCTCATCCAGGATATGAACCCAAAGACAGCATAAATTCAGAATATGTAGTTCTTGAGCTCTTGCTACAACTACTGACACCCTTTGTCTCTTGCCTGGTTTGCTTTCTCTTGGTCCTTCCTTGTTTTGTGTTCTTAACAGTTTACTCAGTGAGATGATTATCAGTTCAGTCGCCCAGTTGTGTCCGACTCTTTGCAACCCCATGACACGCAGCACGCCAGGCCTCCCTGTCCATCACCAACTCCCGGAGTTCACTCAGACTCATGTCCATTGAGTCCGTAATGCCATCCAGCCATCTCATCCTCTGTCGTCCCCTTCTTCTCCCGCCCCCAATCCCTCCCAGCATCAAAGACTTTTCCAGTGAGTCAACTCTTCGCACGAGGTGGCCAAAGTACTGGAGCTTCAGCTTTAGCATCACTCCTTCCAAAGAAATCCCAGGGCTGATCTCCTTCAGAATGGATTGGTTGGATCTCCTTGCAGTCCAAGGGACTCTCAAGAGTCTTCTCCAACACCACAGTTCAAAAGCATCAATTCTTCAGCGCTCAGCCTTCTTCACAGTCCAAC
>SJYQ01002300.1:0-27005 GCA_006410935.1 Redunca redunca
AGAATACTGGAGTGGGTTGCCATTCCCTTTTCCAGGGATCTTCCTGACCCAGGGATTGAACCTGGGTCTCCTGCATTGCAGGCAGATTCTTTACTATCTGAGCCACCAGGAAAGACAGTGTTGCTAGATATATGATCAATATATAAAAATCAGTTGCATTTCTATATACACACAGCAAAGAATCATGTTAAAATTTTAAATAATACCATTTACAATAGCATAGAAAAAATAAATAGAGATAAATCCAGCAAAAGTGTACAAGACCTATATGCTAAAAGTGACAAAACATTGTTGAGATAAAGACAACCTTATTAAAACAGAGAGACATGCCTTGTTTTTGTGGGTTGGAAAACTCAATAGTGTTAAAATTTCAATTCTCTCCAAATTTGCCTATAGATTCAACTCAACCCCAGTAAGCTTTTCTTGGTAAAAAATGATAAGCTAATTGTAAAATTAATATGGAAATGCACCAAAGTAATTTTTTAAAAAAAGAACAATGTTGGGAGATTAAATTACTGGATTTTAAGACTAATTATAAAGTTATAGTACTTGTTACAGTGGGGTATTGGTGTGAAAATAGATTGATGTATCAGAATAGAGAACACCAAATTTTTCTCTCCACTGACATAGACAATTGATTTTTTGACAAAGTTACAAAGGACAATGCAAGAGAGAAAGAATAATCTTTTCAAAAAATTGTTGTTCAGTCACTAAGTTGTGTCTGATTCTCTGCAACCACATAGACTGCAGCATGCCAGGCTTCCCTGTCCTCCATTATCTCCCTGAGTTTGCTCAAACTCATGTCCATTGAGTCAGTCATACCATCGAACCATCTCATCCTCTGTCACCCCCTTCTCTTGCCCTCAATCTTTCCCAGCATCAGGGTCTTTTCCAACAAGTTGGCTCTTTGCATCAGCTAGCCAGAGTATTGGAGCTCAGCTTCAGCATCAGTCCTTCCAGTAAATACTCAGGGTTAATTTCCTTCAGGACTGACTGGTTTGATCTCCTTGCTATCCAAGGGACTCTCAAGAGTCTTCTCCAGAACCACAGTTCAAAAGCATCATTGTTCAGCGCTCAGCCTTCTTTATGATCCCACTCTTATGTCTATATATGACTACTGGAAAAAGCATAGCTTTGACTATAGGGACCTTTCTTGGCAAAATGCTGTGTAGGCTTGTCATGGCTTTTCTTCCAAGGAGCAAGCATTTTTTAATTTCGTGGCTGCAGTCACCGTCCACATTGATTTTGCAGCCAAGGAAGTCTGCCACTGTTTCCACTTTTTCCCCATCTATTTGCCATGAAGTGGTAGGACCAGATGCCATGATCTTTGTTTTTTGAAAGTTGGGTTTTAAGCCAGGTTTTTCATTCTCCTCTTTCACCTTCACCAATAGGTGTGGAACTACTGAATATTCTTCCATCACACTTGCCCCAGAGAAAACACTCAACCCAAAGCCTGTACCATATACAAAAGCTAACTCAAAATGTATCATAAACTTTAATGTAAAAACCTAAAACTAGAAGAAAACATAGAAAATCTTTGTGACCCTATGTTCAATAAAAAAATGTTTAAATAAGACCCTACCAGAAGCATGACCCAAAACAGGGAAGTGGGTAGGAGACAAGTTAGACTAGCTTGAACCCTATTATTTAAGGTATTAATAGGTAGAAGGGCCTCACGTAGGACCTCAAGCATCTTTTTGGCTTTATTCTCAATCATTCCTCCATAGAAAGTACCCAGTCATTATTGAAAATCCAGAATGGATTCTGCTGGCTGTGTCTTTGCATGTTACCCAGCAGGCTGACATCTTTCAACATTATTCAGATACCTGCTGTGTCTTCTTCATGCCAGGCACTGTTGCTGGAAATAGAATTGATTAAATTGCATCTCCTGCCCAAACTGGATACACAGCATAAGTGATGAGAAATACATGATTGTGGCACTAGGTGCAGAGGAGAGATGTCTCCCACCTGGGGGTTGGAGAAAGCTTTTTGGAAGAGGTGACACCAAAGGCTTAAAGAACATCAGAGACTTAGGCAAGCACTGTTTAGTGGGCACTGTCTGCAGAGGAAGCAGCACAGGCAAAATGTGGAGGTGGAAGAGAACCTCGTTCCAGCACATGGGAGGGAGAGGAGGCTGGTAAGGTAGAGAGGACCAGGTCTTGGTGTGTGGTATGAATTTCTTTTCTGCACAGCTTGGTTTCAGTTTCCCTGACCCACAGCCCCAGTTGCTGGCTGCAGCCTCCCACAGCCAGCAGAACTGTGCACCAAGTCTTCACCCAACCCTTTGTCTCTCCTGGGACAAATATTTAAACAGAGCCTTTTCTCTCAATCAGAATCAGCTCACAGTTAAGGTTGGATGAAAATCTGGCCTCACAGCTGACTTTCTTTTTTCATGAAGAAAATGAAATCTCCCTTCTGTTGGTGCATTTTCACTGAAACAACTCACAATTTTAATTCGATATTGTGTGCATATAAATTGAACTAAACAAGCTAAAGCAATTTATGTGGTACCTTTAAGTAGAAACTAATAGTGTCTTCCTAGTTTGCTGCAGTAGCTCTAATTACTTTGTTGTTTTGAGCTCTTTCCCCTTTGCCAAGCACCTTTTCTTAATACCACAACTGTCCTTCCTTTTTTTTTCTCCCAAAGCAACAACAAAAACTTAAAAACTGACAGAAACACTGTATCAAAAACTTTTTAACTGTCTTTAGTCCTATGATAATACACCCCTTTATAGTGAAAAAAAATTATACATTGGATGGAAACTAGACCTGAAGGTTTTCATTATTAATACCCTGACAAAGTCATACATGCTCAAAGGAAGAAATGATGAACCAGATATATTTTTTTAATATTCCTTTACTTGAAAGAATGTTCAAGAATATGATAAGGGCTGGTAGGAATGTGTGATTTCTGTGTTTTATAGTGTTGTCTTCTAGTCACGGCACTTTCTTGCTTTGCACTAGGTGCTGCATGGGGACCTCTCAAAGAAGATTCTCAAACCTTTGATGGATGAATTTGTGTGGTAGCCGTGGGTGGTTTATAAAAAGTTCATTTGGGAGTTTTATTCTTGTTTTGCTGATTTTTTGACAGAAATAATTCAGCCCTACATATGACTAGTCAATAGCATCAGAGATACCTAAAGCTTTCATTGAATATATTAAGAATTTGAGTCCCCATTTCTCTTAAGATGCTGGATGTATTCCCAGTTGTAAGAAGTTGTTTTCCCAACATGTAGTCACAGACTTACTAATGCAGGTTGAATTAAATTTAAATCTTGTTTTCGGTTGCTTAGTCTGTTATTTCTAGTCAACACGATCTGGCCATTGGCCTATATGTGAGTAATAGCCCACTTGTATTTCTTTTTAAAAATCATATTTTCTGTCTGGTTCATTAATACTTATTCATTCAATGACTATTTAGTACCTGTTCATTTTACATGTTTAACAAACACGTATCATCCTTACTATTTGTCAGGTAATATTCTGAATGCATTACATTTAAGCAAAGATCATTGAATCTTCATAACAGCCCTATGAGGGGAGTGCTGTCACTCTCCCTGTTTAACAGATGGGGAAGCTGAGGCTCAGAGAATTTGAGTGACTTGCCTGACATCACACAAAGGGTAGAGCCAGTCTTCCCCAGAATCTATGCTTGTAGCCACCACATCAATGTTGTCTCCATTTACTCAACAAGCTTCTTGAGCACATGTCTTGCTGGGAACTGTGCTAGAAGCAGAGATAACAAGAGTGGACCCTGTGCCCCTGGGGGAGTGCCTTGGTCAGTTTAGGCTGCTGTAAGCAAAAATGCCATAACTGGGTGGCTTGTAAACAAGAGAAATTTACATCTCACAGTCTGGAGGCTGGAAATCTGAGATCAGGGTGCCAGCATGATCAGGTTCTGCTGAGAGCCCTCTTCAAAATTGCAGACTTCTCATCATGTCCTCATATGGAAGAGAGCAGAGAGAGAAAGCAAGCTCTTTCATGACTTTTATAGGGGCATGAATCCCAGTCATGAGGGCCCCACCCTCATGACCCTGACTAATCCCAGGCACCTCACAAAGGCCTCATCTCCTAATACCATCACATCAGAGAGTAGGGTCCCAAATATGAATTAGGGAGGGGACAGAGGTATTCAGTCTGTAACAGGAAGGCAGGTGTTAATCAGATCCCACAGAGGTGAAAATGCCTTTGAACCAAATTCCTAATGCTATCAGTGTAAACAGGGAGGCAGCTAGACACAGACAGCAAGTCCAGGGAAAGTGTTTCTGAAAATCGAAGGACTGAGCTAGAGAAGAATTAGTGAAGCACATTTTAGGTTGAAAGTGAGTTGGCCGGGGTTAGGGGATGCAAGAAAAGAGCATTCTTTGACCAAGAAAGCCCATGTACAAATGCCCCATGGGGAAGAGGACATGGCTGCCCACTGCAGGATGAACAGATGCAATAACTGAGAAGCAAGAACAGAGGGGAGGGGCTGTAGGAGGTTATGAAGCTATGAGAGCCTTGCAGGCCATTGTTAAGCAGTCTTCTTTTCATCCTGAGAGCTGTGAGAAAATCTGCATTTCCCTCCCTCCTCTTTCTGTCTGCCACCACACCCCCGACACACACACACACACACACACACAATATACTAGCACTGTAGAGTTAGGGAAGGGAGGGGAGCCAATTAAGGGGCCATTGGAGCAATACTTTGGATGAGAGGGTGACATGGCAATGAAAAGAAGTTGGCAGATGAGGAAGATCATTAGAGATTGAAGCTGACCTCTTAATGCATTGGGTCTGGGGGACAGAGAAAGCGCCACCACAGCAGCAAGAGTCTGGAGGTAGAGCAGACTTGGGAAGAAACAAGTTCAGCTTCCTATCTGTTGACTTTGAGAGACTTGTGAAACATCTGAGAGAAGGCAGTGACTAGAACTCAGAGAAGACAGGCCTGGAGATGGACGTTTGCAAGTTCCCCGTATGTTATAAAGGAAGATACCCATTGGGGTAAGTGAGATCACAGAGAGAGAGCCATAGGAGGCGTAAGCTCCAGGGAGCCACAACATTTAGCAGCCCCACAAAGGAGGGCAGAGGAACCAGAGATCAAATTGCCAGCATCCATTGGATCATCGAAAAAGCAAGACAATTCCAGGGGGAAAAAAAATCTACTGCTTTATTGACTATGCCAAAGCCCTTGACTGTGTGGATCACAACAAACTGTGGAAAATTCTTAAAGAGATGGGAATACCACACCACCTCACCTGCCTCCTGAGAAATCTGTATGCAGGTCAAGAAGCAACAGTTAGAACTGGACATGGAAAAACAGACTGGTTCCAAATCGGGGAAGGAGTACGTAAAGGCTACATGTTGTCACCCTGCTTATTTAACTTATATGCAGAGTACATCATGCGAAATGCCAGGCTGGATGAAGCACAAGCTGGAATCAAGAATGCTGAGAGAAATATCAATAACCTCAGATATGCAGATGACACCACCCTTATGGCAGAAAGCAAAGATGAACTAAACAGCCTCTTGATGAAAGTGAAAAAGGAGAGTGGAAAAGTTGGCTTAAAACTCAACATTCAGAAAACAAGGATCATGGCATCTGGTCCCATCACTTCATGGCAAATAGATGGGGAAACAATGGAAGCAGTGACAGACTTTATTTTCTTGGGCTCCAAAATCACTGCAGCTGGTGACTGCAGCCATGAAATTGAAACATACTTGCTCCTTGGAAGAAAAGCTATGATCAACCTAGAGAACATATTAAAAAACAAAGACATTACTTTGCCGACCAAGGTCCATCTAGTCAAAGCTATGATTTTTCCGATAGTCAAATATGGATGTGCAAGTTGGACTATAAAGAAAGCTGAGTGCCGAAGAATTGATGCTTTTGAACTGTGGTGTTGGAGAAAACTCTTGAGAGTCCCTTGGACTGCGAGGAGATCCAACCAGTCCATCCTAAAGGAAATCAGCCCTGAATATTCATTG
Source organism: Redunca redunca (assembly GCA_006410935.1). Classification (NCBI taxonomy): domain Eukaryota; kingdom Metazoa; phylum Chordata; class Mammalia; order Artiodactyla; family Bovidae; genus Redunca; species Redunca redunca. The sequence continues at coordinate 5,968 of SJYQ01002300.1, forward strand.
GAAGGACTGATGGTGAAGCTGAAACTCCAATACTTTGGCCACCTGATGCCAAGAACTGACTCACTGGAAAAGACCCTGATGCTGGGAAAGATTGAAGGCAGGAGGAGAAGGGGACAACAGAGTTTGAGATGGCTGGATGGCATCACTGACTCTATGGATATAAGTTTGAGTAGACTCCGGGAGGTGGTGATGGACAGGGAGGCCTGGCGTGCTGCAGTCCATGGGGTCACAAAGAGTCAGACACAACTGAGTGACTGAATTGAGCTGAAATGAACAAAGGAGGGTGAGCTTGTGCAGGAGGGTGAGGAGGCCACCAAGTGGGAAGGAACCAGAGCAGTTTTGTCACAGGAAAGATGGGGCATCCCGTGTCAGTGCTACTAAGGGGTCAAGTTAAACAAAGCTGAAAAATCATGTATATTGGGTTAGCAGCATGGAGCCAGTTCTTTGTGAAATGCTTTTATTGGAGTGGCAGCATTGACCACCAGAATGGAGGGAATAAGAGAGAGGAAAAGGAGGTAGTGGTGGAGACAGTCCTTCCAGGAACGGCAGAGGTCCAGGTGAAGTGGGGTTTGAATGTACAAGAGCAAGAAGGGATTATTTGTAGGGGAGACAGAAAACCCTGGGAAAGCACTCATGCCCTGTCCAAAGGTGGGGAGAGCCATACCTTCTGATTTCTCAAGAAAAGCTGCAAATATGAACTTTATGTTTAAAAGATGGTCGGTTGCCACATTGCTTGGGACCACAAAATCAAATGTAAACAAATATTCAACTCTAATAAGTAGATTTCTTTCTCCCTGAGTCATGGGCTAACAATCTGAAACTATTTTCTAGGTATCCTAGTGGTGGTTTAGTCATTAAGTTGTATCCGACTCTTGCAACCCCATGGGCTGTAGCCTGCCAGGCTCCTCTGTCCATGGGATTCTCCAGTCAAGAATACTGGAGTGGGTTGTCATTTCCTTCTCCAGGGAATCTTCCCAACCCAGGGATCGAACCCAGGTCTCCTGCGTTGCAGGCAGATTCTTTACCAACTGAGTTGTGAGGGAAGCCCAATCCTGGGTATCCTAGGATTAAGCAATAATTAAATATCTTATGGATAATGAAAGTCAGGCTTCTCATTCTTGAACAATGGAGTTCCAGATAGAAAAGAGGGAGCTTAGAAATAACCCTCATGGTGTGGGATTGCAATTGAAGGTATTAATGTGAACTCGTGGATAGATAGGTAAACTAGATTAGATAGATAAACAGATATGTCTTGTCAGTATGCATACAGACACACATACATATACATCTGTAGCTTATTCCTATCTGCTGAGAGGGTCTAGAAATAATTATACTCCAGTAGCAATAGTACCATCTAACATTTCTAATCTTGGCTTCTAAATACTATTCTGTATGAAAAGCTCTCCTTGGAAAAATGGTCAGTTCTGGGGCTGGGGCAAGGAAGATATTGAACTTGGAACATCTTGTGGTGCCAGAAAATATGAAACTACTTCAGTAATGGGGACATGTCTAAGTGTCCATGGCACACAGGAGCCAGCTTGAAGGGGTTCCCACTGATAAAATATAGGATAATTTGAGCATAAAAAGAAACATTATAACTTATTGAATAAAGTAACAGTTCTTGAATATAAATTGATATAAAACAGTTTATTAGTTAATTACATGAATAAACGGGTAAATGAGGAAACTATCTCCTAATCTTAAAAGTTATTTATCAAAAGGCCTAAATGAGGTGACACACATAAAGGGTCTAACCCACATGACAAGCCCAATACATTTGGTCTCTCCACTTGCATCGGAGCAGGCCCCACCCAGTGCAGGCTCAGAACAGTTCCCTGTGGTCACCAGACAGGTTAACATAATATTCTCACATCTTTGCGTGAAAGTGAGAAAACCGCAATACAGTTTCTCCCGTTTTCTTTAGCCCCTTCTTGATGTTTTATGATGTTATTGCTTAACAATCCTGCCCCGCGTGCTTGTAGCATCCCAGATTAAATTGCATCGTAAAGATAACAACCCAGCCGAAAGCCTTGTCTGACTTTTTTCCCTTTGGACAACCTTGAGGAGGGGAAAGGTATTTTATGGCTCCCAGGATTTCCTTTCAGGAACTTGCATTTTAAATCAGAGCATATTTATTTCAGTATCATTTACACCAGCATTTTTCTGTGTTAAATAAAAATGTCTGGTCAGTGTCCAGTGTGCTACCCCTGTGACTTTAATGTTGATCCTCTATTACACAGTGAATCCTGAGAGAATTAAATGCACCATGATACACTGGTACATTACAATCTGAGATAAAGAGGGAAATTAAGCTATAATAATTCTATTTAAGGCAGCGGCAACCCCAGATCTGGGTCTTCTGGGCTTTTGGAGATATCATCAGAGAGTGAGTAAATATTATATAAGCTCAGCATGTTATCTTAATCTTGGGCTCACATGGACACTTATTAATCAGATAGAGTGATTTTAATATATATTCATGGGCAGTCCTCCAGCCTGGTCTGAAAAACTCTTCATTTTCACATTTCTAATTTAAGAGATTTTTCTGGAGAAGATAGATTTAAGAATGTTGAATTACTCCAGCAATTGTTTGGAACCGAGATAATTTGTTCTTTATCTTGTGAGGCTTTAAGGGTTTCATATTCTTTTGAGAGGAGATGCTTTTCTGATTTAATAACAAATCAGCATTTTCCTTATCCTTCTGTGTCTACCTTGGTACATAGGAGGAAACAGATCCTCAAAGAGTCTCTAAGTGGGCAGTTTCCATAGCAGGTGCTCTTGCGCCAGACTTGGTTGTGCCAGGATAGGGAGTGAACAGAGCCTTACCTGTGAGTGTGCTTCATATTGAGGACCTCAGACACTGCCTGACTCCCCGCACTCTGATTTCCATCTGCCTCACTGCAGTTCATGTGTACACGCTGTGAAAAATGGGAGCCATTGCTCATATCCTTATAAGCCATGAAATGCTTCCCACTTCCCCCCTCATTCACCACATTCTTCTCCTTTCTCCAAACAGGTAGAAAACAAATCAATATTTTTTGTTTAATTTTTTGCTGCTTGATTCTTCAAAAGGAGTTGAAATTGCAAATCACAAAGCCAACAAAAAACTCATGTCCAAAATATATAAAGAATCTCACCCCAATACCCTGTTGGTGGGAATGTAAATTGGTGCAGTCACTATTAAAAAAAAGTATGGAGGTTCCTCAGAAGACTAAAAATAGAGTTATCATGTGACCCAGCTATCCCATTTCTGGGTATTTCTCCAAAGAACATGAAAACACTGATTTTAAAAGATATATACTCATTGCAGCATTATTTACAATAGTCAAGATATGGGTATAACCTAAGTGCCCATCTATAGATAAATGGGTATAAAAGAGGTAGTATGTATACACACTGGAATATTACTGAGCCATAAAAAAGAAACTCTTGCCACCTGCAACAACATGGATAGACTTAGAGGGTATCATGCTAAGTGAAATAAGTCAGACAGAGAAAGACAAATACCATATGATTTCACTTATATGTGCAATCTATAAAAACAAAACAAAGGAACAGACAAAACAAAAACAAATTCATAGATACAGAGATCAGATTAGTGGTTACTGGGGGTAAGGGGTTTGAAGGGGCTGCTAAATGGGGAAGGAGGCCAATTGTATGATGGATGGTAACTAGACTTATTGTGGTGATCATTTTGTAGTGTATATAAACACCAAATTATTATGTTGTACACTTGAGACTAATATAATGTTATATACCAATTTCAACTCACTTTAAAAAAAAAGAATTCTAAAAATTTAATAAAAACACAAACAACCTAATAAGGAAATGGGCCAAAGACGCAAAGTCACGTTTCACTGAAGAGGATATATGGATGGCAAATAAACACATTAAAAGGTGTTTGGCAACATTAGTCATTAGGGAAATGTAACTTCTTTATAAACATAAAAGGGTATTATCATACACCTATCAAAATAGCTAAAATAAAAAATAATGACGACACTAAACGCTTGAAAGAATGCAGAGAACAAGACCATTCATAAATGCTGCTGGGAATGTAAAATGCTCAGCCACTCTGGAAGACAGTTTGGCAGTTTCTTGTGAAACTAAAAGTGCAGCTACCACATCACCCAGCAGTTGCACTCATGGGCATTTATCCCGGGAAACAAAAACTCACGTTTGCACAAAACCTGTACGCAAATGTTCGTTACAGCTTCATGTATAATAATTAAAAACTAGAGACATCCAGGTATCTTTCAAGGGGCGGACACTTAAACTGGATGCATCCAGATCATAGAATAGACTTAGTATAAGAAGAAACAAACTGTATTTGCACAACAACTTTGATGATGTTATATAACAATTTTACCCCACTTTAAAAAAAGGAAGTCTCCAAATTTAATAAAAACAGTCCAATAAGGAAATAGGCAAAAGATCACAGAATTATGCATACGACAACAGTGTGTCACATATTAGATGATAGAAATGAATATGACTTCCCTGGTGGCTCAGCGGTAAGGAATCCACCTGCCAGTTCAGGAGACGTGGGTTTAGTCCCTGGGTCAGGAAGATGTGCTGGAGAAGGGAATGGCAACCTCCAGTATTCTTGCCTGGAGAATCCCATGAACAGAGGGACCTGGCGGGCTACAGTTCATGGGATTGCAAAGAGTTGGTCACAACTTAGTGGCTGAGCACAAGACCATGATAAATGAATATAGCAGGGAAGTGTTTAACTAAAGATGAAACATAATATCCAAAAGGCAGCATTCGTTGGTTTGCTTCTTTAACACAGACTTTCATACTAATCTAAAAGGGGTCAAAATTAGTAGCTGCAAAGGCTATTCTTGCATGTGATTTTAGCTTAAAAGACTTAAGAAAATGTCCGAAAAACCAATTTTTGTTTTTGTCAGTTGTAGCATCATGGATATTCAGAACAAGAAAAATTGTGTAATACGGGAGAGTCCAGGTATATATCTTGTGTGGCTTGCTTCTGTTGCAAGATTGTACAAGGTTATGTGCAAAAGCTAAGTCTGNTATAACAATTTTACCCCACTTTAAAAAAAGGAATTTTCCAAATTTAATAAAAACAATCCAATAAGGAAATAGGCAAAAGATCACAGAATTATGCATACGACAACAGTGTGTCACATATCAGATGATAGAAATGAATATGACTTCCCTGGTGACTCATTGGTAAGGAATCCACCTGCCAGTTCAGGAGATGTGGGTTCAGTCCCTGGGTCAGGAAGATGTGCTGGAGAAGGGAATGGCAACCTCCAGTATCCTTGCCTGGAGAATCCCATGAACAGAGGGACCTGGCGGGCTACAGTTCATGGGATTGCAAAGAGTTGGTCACAACTTAGTGGCTGAGCACAAGACCATGATAAATGAATATAGCAGGGAAGTGTTTAACTAAAGATGAAACATAATATCCAAAAGGCAGCATTCGTTGGTTTGCTTCTTTAACACAGACTTTCATACTAATCTAAAAGGGGTCAAAATTAGTAGCTGCAAAGGCTATTCTTGCATGTGATTTTAGCTTAAAAGACTTAAGAAAATGTCCGAAAAACCAATTTTTGTTTTTGTCAGTTGTAGCATCATGGATATTCAGAACAAGAAAAATTGTGTAATACGGGAGAGTCCAGGTATATATCTTGTGTGGCTTGCTTCTGTTGCAAGATTGTACAAGGTTATGTGCAAAAGCTAAGTCTGTCCCAAATTCCACACTAGCGTAGTTTCAGGCTTCTGCTAGGTCAACTCCAGGCAGTATTGCTGAGTGGAAAAAGCCAACCCTAAAAGGTTGCATATTAAATGATTCCATTTATATAATATCCTTGAAATGGCAAAAGTATATAAATGAGAACGGACTCGTGATTACCAGGGGTTAGCGTGAGGGCTTGGGGGCAGCGGGAAGGAAGTGGGTGTGGTGATAAAAGCACAACCCAGAATTCCTGAGGGTGAGGGAGCTATTATGTAGTTTGCTGTTGACGGTGGACACACAAAACCTACAGACGAGAGGAAGTGAGCAGCTGAGTGAGTGTGGAGCTGGTGAAATCTGAATGGGGTCAGTGCATTCTGTCAGTCCCAATGTCCTGGGTGTGATAGGAAGTGTCATACTGGAAGATGTTATCACTGGGGAAACAGTGAAGGGCACATGGGACTGTTACACATTATTTCTTACAACTGCTTATAAATCTACAATTATCTCAAAAAGCATAATTGAAAAAACAACAAAGATTGAAGCAACATAGTTTGTGGATGAAAGGATGAAGTGAGGACGTGACAGCATCCTTCAATAGACCTCTTCCATGCCAGGGGTTTCCAAATAGAATAATGTCATCCTCAAAACAGTCCTGTAGAGTGTTAAGATTCCCATTTTACAGCTATAAAGAAGCTTGAGGTCCGGAGAGGTGACACGTTTTACATGTGACCTGCCCAACAAGTAAAAGACAAAGCCCCAGACTCTCAGAATGCATAGCCAGTGCTCTTGTCATCTGTCCACAGGGGTCCCCATCTCCTGACAAACCATGCTGTCTCTACCTGCTGCCGCCACTGCCACACCAGCCAGTCAGGTCAAACTTTCAACTCCCTGAAGAGACGGCTCCAGGATTAATATGCCAGGACCTGCAGCCATCTCTGCCTTCTAAATGGGAAGTGAAGATCATTGAGAATCGGGCACCAGCATTTGGCAGCTTTTTTAAGCAGATCGTAAAGAGAACTCATGCAAGAGCGTTCCGAAAATCCAGGCCAACATCAGATAAAACAGACAGCAAAGTACCACTCCCAGCAGCACAAAGGGCATTAATTAAAACGCATTGAAAAGATGTGTCTGTATAAATACTCCTAAAAATGAGGTTGTTGGGAAAGAATTTGACCTTGGGGAGATTGATGAGTTACTGATAATTACAGGGGAAATAAATCTTAAGAGGACAAAATCATTTAAGAATGGATTTTATAAGCTAATGCTGTTGGTCCCTTCTAGTGGCTAAATGGAACCAGAGTGGAAAGCATATGGGGTGGGAATAGACTAGAAAATAGGATGAGGGAGGAGACCACCTTCTCTGAGTGTATGCCTCTGTTTTCAGTCTGATGCTTAGAACTGTGAAACCTCATACTCCAAAAACTAAATATGTGATCAAGGTCAACCAGGATGTGAAGGGAACCTAAGTGTAAAACAGGCAGTAACAAATGAGCCTCTCTCTATTATAAACAAATTTGTGGTTGTTTAGTCGCTAAGTTGTGTCGGAGTCTTTTGTGACCCTGTGGGCTGTAGCCTGCTAGGCTCCTCTGTCATGGGATTTCCCAGGCAAGAATGCTGGAGTGGGTTGCCGTTTCCTTCTCCACTAAATGAATACATAGCCACAGTGAAGCCAATGGGAAAGGAAAGAACCAACCTTGATAACTTGGAAAACATCATTGTGACTAGACATTGAATGCTAAAGACCAAAAAAAAAAAAAAAAATACATAAATATTGTTATCTAGTTAGAAAATGTGTTTTCCACAAGAGTGTAGGTAAACAGTTTTGAAACTGTGTAAATACTAAGGGGCTTCCCAGGTGGCGCTAGTGATAAAGAACCCACCTGCCAATTCAGAGGAGTAAGAACTGTGGGTTCGATCCCTGGGTCAGGAAGATCCCCTGGAGGAGGACAACCCACTCCAGTATTCTTGCCTAGAGAAGCCCATGGACAGAGGAGCCTAGCAGGCTACAGTTCATGGATGGGGTCACAAAGATTCAGACACGACTGAAGCAACTTAGTGCACATGCACACACAAATACTAGGATCAAGCAAATGAGTAAATTATTGTGGGGACAGAGCCACGTATCTCAGTATTAAAGAAAGGAATTGCAAATAAAGAAAGGAGAGGAAGGCTAGGATGAACTCTGTGGTGTTGGATTAGAATGGGAGGATTCAGTATGATCTCATGGCTTTTTTAATATATCCAGATGGATGGTGATAGAAATAAATACGGTGAGGTGTGTGTACATATGTGTGCGTGTAATTTCTAGTGTCTTCTCAGAGGTTCCTGGAAACCACAAGTCTCCAGTAGCAATGAGCACAGCTAGCCTTCTAGGTTTCTATGTGTCATTCTCCAATTTAAAAAAATCGGAGCTTCTTGGAAAATGATTCCAGAGTTGGGGCAGAGAAAGTACAAAACAAGCCTGAATATCTTGTGGTGCCAGAAAGCAAGGGAATACATAACAATGATGGGAGTGTGTCAGTTCAGTTCAGTTCAGGCGCTCAGTTGCGTCTGACTATTTGAGACCCCGTGAACCACAGCACGCCAGGCCTCCCTGTCCATCACCAACTCCCAGAGTTTACCCACACCCATGTCCATTGAGTCGGTGATGCCATCCAACCATCTCATCCTCTATCGTCCCCTTCTCCTCCTGCCCTCAGTTTTTTCCAGCATCAGGGTCTTTCCAAATGAGTCAGCTCTTCGCATCAGGTGGCCAAAGTATTAGAGTTTCAGTTTCAGCATCAGTCCTTCCAGTGAACATCCAGGACTGATCTCCTTTAGGATGGACTGGTTGGATCTCCTTGCAGTCCAAGGGACTCTCAAGAGTCTTCTCCAACACCACAGTTCAAAAGCATCAATTCTTCGGCACTCAGCTTTCTTTATAGTCCAACTCTCACATCCATACATGACCACTGGAAAAGCTATAGCCTTGACTAGATGGACCTTTGTTGNTGATAGTGGATTCCATCCCATAGAATAAAAGAAGTATTCATGAGTCCATATTGATAGAAATAATTGATCAAATGAATATGTAAGTGCAGGAAAGGTAGTATTTCTTCCTTCTAGTAGAATTCTAATTAATAAAGAATGTTGGAAATAGAAAATCACTATTTAGCCAACATCATAGTAATGAGTATTACACACCAAAATACTCAATGAATGCTAGAATTAGTGGGCAAAAGTATGATATTTGCATAGCCTTAAAGCATTTTCCCACAAGATCTTTATTAATTACAAATATATAGGAGAAAGTAAGAACTTTACAATGTAGAAATCTGGCAGACACCACCTCAACCAAGTATTAAAGGTAATATTAGCACCAGAATCAAAACAGATCAACGTCATGTACCCCAGATATTATGCACTGAGAAGGGCACAACATCATCTCTGAGACATTCTTACCTAAGATTCCATGAAAGGGGAGAGTGAATAAGCTGGTTTAAAACGCAGTGGTCAAAAAACGAAGATATGGCATCTGGTCTCATCACTTCATGGCAAATAGATGGGGAAAAGTGAAAACAGTGTTCAGTTCAGTTGCTCAGTCGTATCCAACTCTTTGCAACCCCATGCACCACAGCATGCCAGGCCTCCCTGTCCATCACCAACTCCCGGAGTTCACCCAAACTCATGTCCATCGAGTCGGTGATGCCATCCAGCCATCTCATCCTCTGTCATCCCTTTCTCCTCCTGCCCCCAATCCCTCCCAGCATCAGAATCTCTTCCAATGAGTCAACTCTTCGCACGAGGTGGCCAAAGTACTGGAGTTTCAGCTTTAGCATCAGTCCTTCCAGTGGCAGATTTTATTTTCTTGGGCTGCAAAATCACTTCATACAATGACTACAGCCATGAAATTAAAAGACACTTGCTCCTTGGAACAAAAGTATGACAAACTTAGACAGTGTTTTAAAAAGCAGAAGGCACTTTGCTGGCAAAGGTCTGTATAGTCAAAGCTATGGTTTTTCCAGTAGTCGTGTATGGATGCGAGAGTTGGACCCTAAAATAGGCAGAGCACCAAAGAATTGATGTTTTTGAACTGCGGTGTTGGAGAAAATTCTTGAGAGTCTCTTGGACAGCAAGGAGATCAAACTAGTCAATCCTAAAAGGAAGGACTGATGCTGAAGCTGAAGCCCCAATACTTTGGCCACCTGATTGGAAGAGCTGACTCATTGGAAAAGACCCTGAAGCTGGGAAAGATTGAGGGCAGGAAGAGAAGGAAGCAACAGAGGATGAGATAGTTGGGTGGCATCACTGACTCATTGGATAGCTTGAGCAAGCTCCGAGAGATGGTGAAGAACAGGGAAGCCTGGTGTGCTGCAGTCCATGGGGTCACAAAAAGTCATACATGACTTAGTGACTGAACAACGAACAAGAAGGTGCATAAGCTCAGTCTTATCATAAGAAAATAGCAGACAACCCCAAACTGAGGGATGTTCTACAAATTACCTGTTCACGCCTTTTCATGAAAGACTGAGGAAGTGTCCCTGATTAGAGGAAACCAAGGAGACAGGACAGTCACACACAACATGAAATCCTGAATCAGACCCTACATTAAAAAAATGCGACTGTGGGACAATAGAGGGGAAGTATGAACATGGCCTGTAGATTAGTGAATAGAGTTCATATTAACTTCCTGGTTTAAATCCCTGTACCACGCTTATATAAGATGTTAACATTAGCAGAATTTGAGTGAAGAATAGAAGAAGAGTAGAAGTCTTTGTACTACCTTTGTTATGTCTAAAACTATTTTGAAATAAAAAGCTAAAAGATGTAAAATTATTAAGAAAGCCAGTAATTGTATTGAAATCACTATCCAGATAACTAAACAAATTTGTCATATAGGAAAAAGAATTTTATTACTTGAAACCAAAATAATTGTAATAATATCACATTTGATTGGCTCCTGTTGGTCTTTGTAGACTGTTGGTGGCCCTTTCAATGTGTTGGGAGTGGTGGAAGTCGTGGTGTTGGTCAGAAGTGCTGGTCATTATGTGAGGATGGTGGTAGTGAGTGTTGGTGATGAGCAAGTCGACTATGATTCCCTTAGCTGAGATCAGTGCTTGAACTTGAACATCAAGTGAGAGGTTTGTGTTTGAGGGGGCTGCTCATGTGATCTCATATATACTCCCAGTTGTGATACACTTTCCTAGGACTGGGTCTTAAGGGCAATACATCTAAGCGTAATTCCCCTGAAATAGTTTGCCAGTGGGTTAAACCGAGTGTTTGACTACTAGTGGTCTTCTCAGTGCTCATCCAATAGAACATTCCATGAAAGCTAAATGAGCTTGGCAAACCCTAAGATTTCCATCCCCTTCTTGGAGTTACTCTGCACATCCACGTGTTAGGGTTTCTCAGAGGATCTGTAATCTGCAGTAAAAACCTGTTTCACTTTGTCTTCCCCCAGGGTTTCCTAAGCCTATTGGATCACTGAACCCTTTTTCTTTGGGGCAGCTGGTGCCTATTAACCATTACACAGAAGAGCTACAGAAACACTAATCTAAACAGCACTGGAAATAGAAATTAAAAACTTTTTAAGAAAAATGTTTCCCCACAGAGACTAGTTTTTAAGTGCTTGCTGAGAATGGTTAGCTTTAGGTTAGTTTTGCAGCTCTAAATTATGGCTTATTATTGCAAGTAAATAAGATCATCTATAATTTACATAAATCAGAATTGACTGATGTATATATTAGACATGTAAATTAAGGCTATCATTAGAAACCAACCTCAAAATGAAATTGCATTAAACTATATAAAACATTTACAATGTAAGAAATACATATCCTTTAAAAAAAATAAACATTTTTTAAAATTGAGATACAATTAACTTTATCCTTTTTTTCCATACTCATAAAATTGGTCATTTGGTCGTAATAGCAAAGTGGTCCTTGTTTACCTTAGACCTCAGTTACTTTAGAGCTAGGTTAATCAGAGCACTATGAATAACTGAAAGGAGGTGGTCCCCCTACAGTCACTGCTGACCCATGCTTCTCCACTGATGCTTAAGACTCACTTGAGATGCTTGGGATAAATGAAAGTTCAAAAAGAGTTTGTAAATCTCACAACCAGAGAGCACTTCCAGGTGCAACGTGGCATATGCATTTTTAATCATGACATCAATGCAGACCTCACTTTGAGAAGTACCAAAAAAGTGCTGGTGGTAAAATGTTGTCACCCCCTCATTCCTCCCAAGGTCAATCTTGGGAAAAATTCCAGTTTCAGGCTCCTTGCCCCTACTGCAGTTTCAGGAGCAGCCCCAGTGGTGGAGGTGGGCTATGGGCTGCTCAGATCTCTTCCCAATGCAAGATCTGTTAACCCCAAGGGCAGAGTCCACAGCCTCACCAGATGTGCTTGAAGAATAGCAAGATGGCCCCCTGATTCCTACAGTGATCTCTTCCCACTCACTGAGCAGCCATTAGTCTGAACACGAATAATGCAAAAAGGCAGCTAAGCAATTTAAATTTTATCCATAAAATTAAGCCCTCGGTTTCACCACAGCGTTTAACTCCATGACCTATTCTTTTGAATCCCTTAGCAGATCTTGGACAGTTTCCTTGAGTGTAAATTACCATGAAGGTAAATTGAAAACATATCAAGAAATGGGCAAGGATATTAGTGCAGAATCAAGGAGTCATCAAGCTTCAGTTGTTCTGAAGATTTTTTTTAAGTCTCTTTTCAGTACAGTTAGAATGGAAAGAATTGATTTGATTAACAAGACTTTACCTTTCATAGGTCACCATCTGCCTTCAGCAATGGTACGTGACTTGGTTTAAATGCCCCGGTCCAGAAAATCTGCTCTTCCTGTTCAGAGCCTCTTCAGGGCTCCTTGTGTACATCTCCCCCATGTTGACCATCCCATTGTGACTCTTCATCTACCAGGACTAAACCTCCGTGAGGGCAGGGCTCCCACCATATTTATTTTAGAATTCGCAGTGCTGGTGCATATTATCCAGCTTAAAGCGCCTGCCAAGCCAGGCCCTCATGCCTTAATAAGAGAAATGGTGCTTGTAGTGAAAATAGGAGAGAAGGAGAGGGGAATTCAGATTCAACTGATATTTCTAGCATGTTCTCCATCCAGGTGTTTGCCCTGAACTGGTCTCTGTCTCCTGCATGAGCTCATTTGGTTCAGGAGGAGAGAATGGGGAACTGAGAGGTTAAATAAGTTGCCCTAGGTCAGAAGCTCAGGTGTGTCTCTGCCTGCTCACCATCAAGTTCCTGCTACCATAAAGTCTATGTTGAGAGGACAGTTGAAGGGACTGATTGCCCAGGACCAGTTACTCCTTAATGGGTAATGAGGCTTCTTTGCATAGATTCCACCTGCAGAGGCTGCCTGGGGCAAGGCTGCCTGGGGCAGTGTTTGGGCAGCTTTCCCATGACCCACTTCAGTGGACTACACACAGAGCCAGAACTGCCCAGTTGCAGCCTGCCCCCCACTGCCTTGCTTCCTGTATGAAGTTCCAGCCAGATCTAAGGCCTTCAACAAGAAGCCACGAGACCCTGGCATTTGAGATTTTGCTGAGTTCTTTTTATAATACTCTCCTCTGAAAGGATAGTCATTCCATTCAGCAGGCAGAGATGCAGCTGCCAGGAGTTAAATAATAGGAAACAGAGACATGCAAAAAAAAGAGTTTCTGATACCCTGCAAGCACACAGGACCCCACAGAGCCAGCCACCCCACCCGAGGCTTTGTTGGTGCTCAGACAGACAGAAGGCGCTGTCAGTGGACCAGCGCCAAGTGTCTGAGGCTTGGGGAGATGATTGCAGAGAATGGGTTAGAAGAGAGAGGAAACCAAAAAGTCCTTTCTACCCAGGACCAGAGGAAGTTTAAACTCTATGAAATATTACCACTTTGTTGTTTACTCTGTCAAGTTTATTTTTAAGAAATTGCACACCCAAACTGGGATGTTTGGCAGGGAAAGAAAGAGAAACCTCACGCTGACCAGCTCAAGCACTGAAAGGCTTGAGACCAGAGGGGGCTTTGTCGTGTGCAGGAAGAGTATGCTGGTTGACAGAAAGACTCTTTCCCAGATAGAAGTGAGGGAAGTAGAGGGCAGACAGAAGAAGAGGAGCATACACCAAGGGGTCTGGAGGCAGGATGGTCATTTTCCCAGTAACGGCCACCAGGGTCCCAGCCAGCCCAGAATGCTGCCAGAGGCCTTCACTCTCCATGGGGTCCTGGGAATGCTGAATCTGGTCTTCTCCCTGCTGCAGACTTCTGCCATCGAGACCTGCAGTGGACATGGAAATTGGTGAGTGCTCTGGCCAGCAGTGCCCAGAGCAAAGCAATGAATAGGCAGTCTCCAGTTCGTTTGGACCATGAGAGCTAAGAGCGATCTGGCTGAAGAAACAAACAAACACATGAAGAAAAGAGCAAAACTTGTTAAATAATATTGAGAGCTGACGAAGCCAAAAAAGAAAAGATGCCAAAATGGCCTCAAGGCCTCAGTAGCCTCAGCCAGGTCATATTCACTAGGCTTAGTGTAACCAAACATAGGTTCGTCCGCTCGCCACTCAGCCAATAAGTCGAGGGGCAAGCTTCGGTAGAGAAGAAAAGTACTTTATTCAGAAAAGCTGTTAATCTGGGGAGATGGTGAAAGATGGTGGACTTACGTCCAGAGACCACCTCCAAAGGTTCTGCTCAGCCATGACAATTTTTAAAGGAGAAAAGAAGCGGACACAATCTCAGTCAATCGTCAGGTGAGAGGTCAAATTCTTCATCATCTTTCCACTGCATGCAGACTTGCTGACTTCTCCAGATCTTCCTTAGGACACTGTCTTGCTCACGTGGCCCTCCTGCAATTGGATGTTCTCTTACCCATATGGTCTGTCTGGGTCCACCTATACATTTACTAAGCAGAAGCTCAGGGTAGAGGGTCAGTCATCCTTTAACTACTTAATTCTTCATTTTTACTCCTAATGCAGAAAAGGAATCAACAGGTTAGGTAAGGTATTATGTATGTTTAGTAAAGCAAAAATCAGGAGCTAAGTTAAATATTGCCTAATGATCTCCTCTTTATGATTAAGGTCTGGAGAAAACAGGGATGATCAAATAGAAAAGAGGCAAAGGAGCTGCTGACATTAGCTTGGAGGCCCAAGTAAACACACGAACTGCACTATTAAGGCAGGTGCCTGTGTGCTAAGTCGCTTCAGTCATTGTATCTGACTCTTTACAACCCCATGGATTGTAGCCCGCTAGGCTCCTCTGTCCATGGGGATTCTCCAGGCAAGACTACTGGAGTGGGTTGCCATTCCCTCCTCCAGGGGATCTTCCCAACCCAGGGGTTGAACCCCAGTCTCATGTCTCCTGCATTGGCAGGTGGGTTCTTTACCCCTAGTGCCACCCGGGAAGCCTTTAGTTTAGTTTAGTCTAGTTGAGAGGTTACCTTCCCCCCGCCCCACACCAACCTGCTTATGGTCACTCCAGCTTCTTTTCCTTGTTTCCATGTTTTCTTAATTTCTAACAGCACTTGGAATTGTTGCTCCTGATATTTCTGAAAGGATTCCTGCCTTTCAGGGCTTTGTTTCTCAGGATGCTTTTCAGCAACAAAAGAAAGAAGAAAATGGATAAAAGGGTCCCTGAAGTGGATAAGAGTTGGACTGTGCTGGTGCCCAGGGGAACAGTGAGCTTTGCCCGGCAAAAGTCCCAGAACTGGAGGCTGCCAGATGCCTGCTGGCATTACCTAATGCTTTTCTCAACTGTTTTGACAAGTGTAGTTTTGTTTTAAATATGTATGGTAATTCTTAATAATATGCTGATAAATGTGCCAAAGCATTCTCCATGGAAATAATGAAGTCTTTACTCTTTGGGATGCTGTCAAGTCTCTGCTTCATGGCTCGTGAGGCTGCTAAGCATTTTAACCAACAGAAACATTCTATTGAAGCCCAGTCTTGTGGGGGAGATGGTCTCATTTGTCTGAGTCTACTCTAGAGGCAGAATCTCTGTCATATGCCCAATGGACCTGGCTTGGGGATGTTCACAGACAGAGGTGGGACTACCTTCTGAGACCTGGCTGCCTTTGTTGTTGTCTTTCAGTCACTAAGTCGTGTCTGATTCTGTGACCCCATGGACTGCAGCACACCAGGCCTCCCTGTCCTTCACTATCTCTCGGAGCTTGCTCAAACTCATGTCTATTAGTGATGCCATCCAACCATCTCGTCCTCTGTCATCCCCTTCTCTTCTTGCCTACAGTCTTCCCACCATCAGAGTGTTTTCCAATGAGTTGGCACCAGGTAGCCAAAGTATTGGAGCTTCAGCTTCAGCATCAATCCTTCCAATGAATATTCAGTGTTGATTTAGGCTGTCTTGCTGCTGCTGCTAAGTCGCTTCAGTCGTGTCCGACTCTGTGCAACTCATAGGCTGCCTTAGGGCTCCCCAAAGCTCAGTTGGTCATCAGCACAGTGCAACAGAAAAAGCACAGGCAGACCTGGATTCAAACCACAGTCCTGCCATTTGCTGGTAGTGTAACCATGGGAAAAATCACATGACCTTTCTGAATCTCTTTTCCTGTTCTAGTTATCACTACTATATAACAAGCCACCATAAATTAATGGTGTCATCTGACCTCTTTGTTATGCCCAGAGCCTCATGGGGATGGCTTGTCTCCACTCCACGATGTTTGGGGACTCAGCTGAGAAGACTCAAAGACTAGGAAAGAGTGGACAGCAGGAAGCATGAGTCAGCTGGAGACCTCTTCACTCACATGACTAGCAGTTGATGCTGGATACTGCCAGGGACATCAGATGAGAGGCTGACGCTAACCATACTCAGAGCTGTGCTAGGGGGACTCTGCACAGGCTAGCTGGGGCTTTCACGGCTTAGTAGCTGGGCTCTAAGACCAAGTGCCCTCAGATCACAAGGTGAAAACACAGCCTCAGAAAACACACCCTTTGCCCCAAGCAACGGTGCCCACCCAGATCCAAAGGGACCTCTAGATGGAGAATTGGCCAGATCCAGAAGAGTATGTTGGCTGGGAGATGATAATGGGACCGTCTTTATCACAGTTCCTTCCTCTGCTGACCAGCCAGGCCAGGGAGTAGAGCAGGGCACAGTCATATTCTTACTAGTGTAAGGCATTTAAATAATTCTGGGGACTGGGAGAACTCAAGAGGGTAGTGGCTACCTCATTTATTCTCTCACGGGGATGGCACATACACAGGATGGCCACCAAGCAAGCAGGTTTTAAGTTTCTGTTCATATTGCATCTGCTAATCTTTTATTGTCCAGAGGAAGTCTCACAGCCAAGCCCACAGTCAAGTGGTGGGGAAGTACCTTCTGCCTCAGTGAGGCTGTGGCAGAGGTGTGGGTATGCAATATTATAATGGCAGAGTGAGAAATTAGGACTAATAATCCAATCTACCATTTTATTTTCTAGAACAGAGAAAATTGGATAAGGATATTATGACATTATAGCTAGTGTTTAACAGTATAATCTTGGATGCAAAATACCCATATAAAGTAGTAGGTTATCAAATTGCTACTAAAAGAATAAATTCAACGTGACCAGGTAGCATGTATCCCAGTATTCAAGGACAGTATAACATAAAGGTATCTATTAATATATCACCTTACTAAGACAATATATTTTTATGATACTTAAGTCATCATCTCAATACACACTTAAAAGCCATTCCATAAAAGTACAGCACCTACTCAGGGATTTTTTTTTTTAAAGCTCTTAGTAAATTAGAACTAGGATACTTATTTAGCATGATACACAATGGCATAACAGCCCTTCAGAACCCTTGCCACAGAAGCAAGAAAATAGAAGAGAATGCCTACTCACCACTGTCATTTTCTGATGGCATCATTCAAAAATAAGAAATATCACTATAGAATGGAGACTCAGTTTTCACTATTGCAGGTGGTATTACTATATCATTAGAAAATCCAGGAGAGGCATTTGGAAAACTGCTAGAACTAGTAAGTTTAGTAGTGCAGCCCAGACTCAAAATAAAGTACAGAGTTTTCCGTATAACAGCTATAATACAATATAATGGGATATATAGATAGAGAGAGATAAAATATGAGGGGAGAAAGATCCATTCATGTGAGAAAGAGCTAAGGACATCTGCCCTCAGGGCTAACCAGAACCAAAAATGTGAAGGGTACTGAAGGCAGTGGCTCTGTCCTCTGCTGAGAGACTTGACCCAGTGAAATATGACCAACTGCTCATGAGAACTGGCATTCATTGATTGGCTTTTTAGTGAAAATGCCAATGGATATTTTTCTTCATTTAACTCAAAAAAGCATGCCAGATTTCTCCTGGAAGACTAGCCTTGTGCTCAGAAAGCTCTCTTAAGACATTAAAATGTAATTTTAAAAAGAGATTAGGGACTACCTTGACCGTTCGGTGGTTAAGACTCTGCAATTTAATGCAGGGGGCATGGGTGCCATCCCTGGTTGGGGAACTAAGATCCCGCATGCTGTGAGGTACGGCTGAAAAAATAAAATGAAAAGAAAAACAGATTAAATGAGTGTGGTAGGGACTCAGGACAGCACAACGAAACCTAAAATCTATGTGAAAGAAAATATGCGGTAAGGGAAAAACAAAAAAATCAGTGATGGGGGTACAGATTATTTAGTTAAACAGGAAACGAGGAAGTCACCTAAGTATTTGAAGAAAAAAATCACTAATTTCCTACCTTATGGAATTCAGTCAGGAAAATGCTACAGATAAACCTTAGAAGTAGAGAAATCCCTGTCAGTGGTGTCTCCTTTGACCTGTAGCTCCCCCTTGAAATACTTCTAAGATGGAAAGAACGATTACAAAAAGCCTAAATGTTGCCTGAATCCTTAGAGGGTCGCCCAGCCTTCCCACTGACAGACAGACCTTTCTGAAGTCAGCTGACCGGTCAGAGAGAAGTCACAAATCATAAAAGGAATTGCATTTCCAAAGAAGGCCCTACCCTGCAGGTTCAGGCCACCTAGCCTTCCACTTACAAAGACAGAAATTTTTAATGTCTGGTTCTTATGAGATTCAAGAGCAGAATGTGATAAAGTGTAGCCTGCTTGAGGACAGGGAGGGGCTTCTGGAATGAAAAATGTCATCACCACATTCATGCTCAGTGGAGACGGGGAGCAGGGAGGCAATTTCTGGCAACTGAATGGGAAATTAGGTCACCAGCGCAAGGAATTCTTCCAGAACACAAGAAAACATAAGGATAGGAAAATTATGGGATGAGGCAGAGAACCAATGCAAGACTTGAGTAGAGGAGCAGCAACAGTCAAGAAATGACAGAAGAAAATGCAGAAGGATCCTGACCAATAGTGGTTAGACTTACAGTTTTTTGGTTTGTAAAAACTATACATGTGTTTATTTATCTGGCTGTGTTGGGACTTAGTTGCAGCACTCAGGCTCTCCCTTGGGTCTTGCGTTGTGGTGCAGGGACTCTCTAGTTGTGTCTCAAGGACTCAGTAGTTGCGGTGCACAGGGTTAGTTGCTCCACAGCAGCATGTGGGATCTTCTGGGACCTAAGGATTGAACCGGTGTCCCGTGCATTGCAAGGCAGATTCTTAACCACCACCAGACCACCAGGGAAATCCTAGACTTACTGTTTTTTTACTTCATGATGGTGCAAAATCGATACATATGTAGTAGACTCTGTACTTCAGATCTTGACTTTTGATCTTTTCCTGGGCTAGTGATGTGCGGAAGGGTCCTCTTGTGATGCTAGGAAGTGGTAGCAGCCACAGCTCCAAGTCAGCCACGCAATCATGAGGGTGAACAACTGCTATACTTAACAATAGTTCTGCACCCATCCAATCATTCTGCAATACATTATCCATTAAATTTCAGGAGATATGCAGTCCTTTATCATAAAATTGACTTTGTGTTAAAAGATCTTGCCCAACTGTAGGTTAATGTAAGTATTCTGAGAGTGTTTAAGGTAGGTGAGGCCAAGCTAGGATGTTCGGTAGGTTAAGTGTATTAAATGCATTTTTTGACTAAATGATATTTTCAACTTATGATGGGTTTATCTGGACTAGCCTTATCATAAAATGAGGAAGAGCTGTATCCTGGACATGCAGACTTGAGGCTTTACTGCCTCAAGTGTTGAGGTAGTAATGAGGATATGGGGAGTTCTCTGATTCCCTGGTGGTTCAGGTAGTAAAGAATCCATCTGCAATGCAGGAGACCAGAGTTCAGTCCTTGGGTCAGGAAGATCCCCTGAAGAAGGAAATGGCAACCCACTCCAGTATTCTTGCCTGGGGAATCCCAAGGACAGAGGAGCCTGGCAGGTTTGGTGAGTCCTGTGCGTCCAATGCAGAGTCGTGTCTCACTTTTTGCATCCATGGGGTTGCAAAGAGTTGGACATGACTGAGACACTTAACACGTTCACTTTCACTTTCATGAGGAGTTCTAGGAGTTCTACATCAGAGCTCAGTTGCTCAGTCATGACCAACTCTTTGTGACCCTATAGTCTGTAGCCTGCCAGGCCCCTCTCTCCATGGGTTTTCCAGGCATGAATACTGGAGTGGGTTGCCATGTCCTCCTCCAGGAGAATGTCCTGACCCAGGGATTGAACCTGAGTCTCCTGCAATAGCAGGTGGATTTTTTATCTCTGAGTCACCTGGGAAGCCCCAGTTGGATGAATACCTGAACCTAATTGCTAGCTACCAGACAGAAGTTGGGGAAGGTCCATGATCTGAAGGAGAATTCTCTCTATATGTTTGCCGAGACTCAACAGGTAAACATTTAACATACTTATTTAAAAGAGTTCATACACATCAGTAGACAAGCAACAAATAAGAGCAGGAGGTTCAAGAGAAATATAAATATCTGCTAAGTCACTTCAGTCGTGTCCGACTCTGTGCAACCCCATGGACGGCAGCCCTCCAGGCTCCCCCGTCCCTGGGATTCTCCTGGCAAGAACACTGGAGTGGGTTGCCATTTCCTTCTCCAATGCATGAAAGTGAAAAGGGAAAGTGAAGTCGCTCAGTCGTGTCTGACTCTTCGCGACCCCATGGACTGCCGCCCACCAGGCTCTTCTGTCCATGGGACTTTCCAGGCAAGAATACTGGAGTGGGGTGCCATTGCCTTCTCCATAAATATCTAATAAACAATAAAAATTACACAAGCCATTTTTAATGCAAATATTAAACTCCAGGAAATTCCTACAAATTGGCAAGTGTTTTTAAATTGAGTACGCCCAGTATGACCAGTACTGACCATGTGGAGAGAGATGAGCCGTCTCATACTCTTTGCAGTCTCTCTCCCCTTACTCAGACTTTCTGAAAAGAAGTTTAGCAAGATGTGGCAAAAGCACACGAAATAGTGAAGCCAGTAGTTTTCCTTTCTAATAA
>SJYQ01002300.1:27798-74816 GCA_006410935.1 Redunca redunca
TATTCTTTATACTGTTAGTATACTAAAATATAATATTTCTATGAAATGCATTAATTTTAAAATTTATTGTGTATATTTATAGCCATTCCCTCTCCAGGGGATTTTCCCAACCCAGACATCAAACTCAGGTCTCCTGCATTGCAGGCAGATCTTTTACCATATGAACCACTAGGGAAGTCCATATATTTATAGACATATGTAATAAAAGTTAAATTACTATAAGACTTGTAGTAATACTTATTCCATTCTTCTCCAGCACTGATTCCTGGTTCTCAAAGCAATCAGTTTTGATTTTTTTTTTTAAGCTGTTTTCTCACTCCCTGTTTCTAAATAATATGCTTACACTGTTGTTTCTTGAATTTTCCGATTTAGACATTATCTATTGGCTTCCAATTAATAAAAGAAAAAAATAATATTAAGTTAATACTATTTATACAGACACAAATATAAACAATAAATATTAATTTAACCCAGAGTTGTGAACTAATCAATTTGGGAGCATGTGGTGGAGGTGAAGTATGAATGTGAGGGTGGAGGTGTGAATGCTAAATTCTCCTTTTATGTAATTGCTTCCCCACGAGCTTTGGTTTTTTCCTAGAGTTAGTAATTTCTCCATTTATTTGTTTCCTTGGTTCCCTTATACCTACCACTAATTTAGTCCCAAATTTTCCTCAGAAAAATTCTCTAAGATTCTTCTTAGTACAAACAGACTCGTGGTACTCTGTCTGTTCTGCTTTGTTTCTGCTCATAGATCCAGGAAGCCTTCAGCTCCTATCTAGACAGCTAGATCTCTATGCCTGCTACACCACTGTCAACTGAGGGCTTCCCATCACTGTTTTCCTAGGGCCTGCCTTCGCCTGTCTCCTGATTTGGAACCCTTGTTTCATGCATCCCGTGCCTTCCATGCCTTCTGTGTTTATTTTGTTTGTTGGCTTTGGTTTTGTTTGGAGGGAGTGGATTTTCTGGGGGAGTTGTTTTGTTTTGGAGATTATTTCGTCCTTTTTGTTGTTTATACTCTTCTTTTGGTGGGGTGCATCCTCTAGCATCTTTCTGAGAAAGAATCTATGGAAGATAAAGTTTCTGAGACCTTACATATATGAATGCAAGTTTATCCCATTCTCCAGTTGACAGGTCAATAAACTATAGCCCATGGGCCAAATTTGGCCTGTAGCTTGTTTTCATGTGAGCTAAAAATGATCTTTTTACATTTTAAAGATGTGTTTTAAAAAAGGAATATGCCACCAAGACTATATGTGGCCCACAAAGCCTAAACTATTAAATATCTGTCCCTTAATATAAAAAGCTTGCCAGCCCCATCCTAACTGATTGGTTGCTTGACCAAATAAAGAACTCCACGCTGGAAATAATTTTCCTTTCATATTTGAAGACTTTGCTTCATTGTTTCTTGGACCCCAAAATTGCGGTCGAGAGGTCCAGTGCTGTCCTAGTCCAGTGTAGTCAATCTCTTATTTTCTCTCTGGGAACTTTTAGAATCTTCTCTTTAAACCTGGTAATCTGAAATTTTACAGTGGTCTGCCAGTGTGTGGAACTTCTTTTATTCAAAGTGCTGAGCACTATGAGAGCCTTGGACTGAAAATTTCTCAGACGCCTGCTAGTCTGGGAAGATATTTGTATTATTCCTTTGATATTTTTCTCCCTCTGTTCTCTCTTCTAGGGATTTCTATTAGTTAGACACTGGACCTTCCAGATCTTTTAAATTTATCTTCTTTTTAGCATTAAAATGTGTACCAATTAGCATTAAGATCTGTACCATTAAGGTACCTTCCAGTTCTTCTAACTTATTTTGTTGCTGCTGTCATCCACCAGAATGTAAGCTCCTTAAAGACAAGAACTGGTCTGCCTCATTCCTACTGTATTTCCTCAGCACCCAGCCCAGCACCTGGCATGTGATAGGCAGTCGGTGAATATTGTCAACTGAGCGAGTATTTTTTTTTTAATTGGGGTATAGTTGCTTTACAATGTTGCATTAGTTTCCACTGTACAAGCAAGTGAATCAATATGTATACACACATTCTTCTCCCTCTTGGAGCTCCCTTCCACTCCCCCCTGCCACATTCTACCCATTTGGGTCATCACAGAGGACCTCGTGTATCATGTATAGCGAGCTCCCTGCGCTGCACAGAATTCCACTAGCTGTTTTGTACACAGCAGTGCACATATGTCAATCCCAATCTCCCAATCCATCCACCGCCCACATCCACATGTTCATTCTCTACATCTGCATCTCTATTCCTGCCCACAACTAGGTTCATCTGTCCCACATGACCCAGCAATCTCACTACTGAGCATATCCCCTGAGAAAACCATAATTCAAAAAGACACATGCAGCCCAGTGTTCACTGCAGCACTATTTACAATAGCCAAGACATGGAAGCAGCCTAGATGTCCATCAACAGATGAATGGATGAAGAAAATGTGGTACATATATACAAGGAATATTACTCAGCCATAAGGGAACAGTATTGGGTTGTTTGTAGTTTCACAGATGGACCTACCACCTGTTATAGAGTGAGGTAAGTCAGACTGAGTATTTTAATTTCTAAGAGCTTTGTCCTGTTCTCTGATTGTTCCTTTATAAAATATCCCGTTCTTGTTTCGTGGATGGGATATCACCCCTTGTTTTCTGAAAACATTGTTTGAAGATTTTTGAAGTTACCTTTTGCTTTCTGCCCTGCCTTTATGTCCTCCAAGTTCCTCTCCTCCTGACAGCTATTTTGGTCTCTGTCTTTCATGTCTTTCTTTCTAAACCTGGTCTCTCCCTGGGCTGTCCACTCCCATCTGCAGATCAGGCCCTAAGTGTCATCTGGAAGCTATGGGTGTGTGGGCGAAGCTGGGGGTCCTCATGGTATATATCTAGCCCCCATATCCATGACCCCAGAATGTGTCTGTAGGTGTCCAGAGAGATGGCTCCAATCTGGTATTCTGGGAGCCAGACTTGGCCCTCCTGTCTTAAGGACGGTAATTCTTCCTCCACTCAGCTATGCCCAGGAGTCAGGGGTCTCTCTGGTCCAACCTTGGCAGAAAGCAGAAATCTGGTTTTTTGCCAGGAGGGGAGAATAAGGTAATCAGTTGGATCCAAGGGCTCCTTAGACAAACTCCCAGCCAGTCCTCCTGTGTTCAGGCCCTCTGGCACCCTCACTGGGAGGTTGTTGGCTCCTTTGGGCTTGTGCCATGCATGGCAGTCTGCACCTTACGGTCTCCCCTGCCTGCAGACTCTGCCAGCTCTGGTACCCTTGTTCATCAGTTCACCAGCTTCCAAAATTGTGTTGACCTTTCTTATTGCTGTTTCTTTCTCTACTCTCTTTCCTTGTGATTTCATACTTCCTTTATTCCTTTACTGCCATTTTGTTAAGAGTTCCAGAGTGAGTGGAGATAAGCAAGGAATTCTTTCTGCCATGTTGAACGCTTAGCCACATGTTACTATGATAACCCCAAGGTAAGGAAAGGATAGCTTCGAACTAAGTGATGTGCTGGCCATGTTTCCCAGAATAAAATGATAGATTCACATCCTTAAGGAACTCTCAACTTCATGCATGGGAAATAGAAAGACAAACAGATAATTATCATAGAAGTGCTGTAATAGAGGTGTGTCTGGGCCACAGGGAAGTCACTGGAAAAGGACCTCCGTTTAACAGGAGGGAGTGCATGAGAGCATGAGTGCTAAGCTGCTTCAGTTGTATCTGACTCTTTGTGACCCTATGGACTGTAGCCCACCCGGCTCTTCCACCCATGGGATTTTCCAGGCAAGAATACTGGAGTGGGTTGCCATGCTCTCCTCCGGGGATCTTCCTAACCCAGGGATTGAACCCACGGTTCTTATGACTCCTGCATTGGCAGGCAGGATCTTTACCACTAGCGCCACCTGGGAAACCCAACAAGAGGGAGAGGGGATCACATAAGAGACAACACAGGGACTGTAGGATTGTGGGGAAGAATAAACACTTAAATTCATAACCATTTAGCAGGCAAGATGGAGTTTTAGCTCAAATTGTTATTTTTATTGACTCTCCTCTCCTGGGAACTATAACAAAGCATTGATTTCTCAGTATATAACCTCCCCTGTCAAAATGAGATAAGCCAGCCCAGGTGACACTTGAGTGTCCAAAATGTTCAGCAGAGCTGCCTGGAGGAGCCCCTGGCCTCCCACCCCCTGAAAAACAGATTAAGGTGAAGATTAAATGGATGTAAATTTCCCAAGAGAGTTGACACCCAATAGGAGTTAGTTCTCCTAGCCCCCATTTCTTTTAAAGAGGAAAAGAGAAAGAACTAATACCCTCCATGTGTAATGTGAGACTCATGTGCAGAATTACAACTTCCTTTCCTTTCTGTAACACTCGATTTGTTCTAAACCACCATTTCCATGAATGATAAAAAAAAAAAAATGCCACTTTAAGGTAACTATCTTCTGATTTTAAACTTATTTTCTTATAGGTCAGTTTGCAATCAAGTTTATATTTTCCTGCCTACTTTCCCAAGAGTGAGTTAAGCATTTGAGATGGCTTATCATCCTGGCATCTGAATGTGCTTCAGCTGAGGGATCTGCCCTTGACCATGGGCATCAGCCTCTGTGCTCTCTGCCTCCACGTACTGCTTCTATCTGGGCCCACACTGGGCTCTCCGTGGTGCTGCCAATGCCGTGGCCCCTGGCTTTAGGCTGCACCTGTACCCCCACCTGGGATCGCTCCTGACCTTTAATTCTCAGCACCCCACCCCCCCAAGTACTCCTCTTGAGGAATCTTGGGGATTGTCATGGGCCTTTGCCATGTCCTTCTAAAGTTGATGGGGAACTCTGAAGGCAGGGAAGAAAGTGTTTTCTGACACCATCTCTGCCTGCACTCACCACACTGCCATTTCCACTGTATTGGTGCCATTCTGTGTTGGCACAGGGCAATGGGACGCGGTCTTCTAGAATTCCAGGTGGGAAGCAAAATGCGTGTCTGTCTATTCTGCAATTTCCAAACCCAGCTGGACCCCTTCACTATGCCCTCCCTCCTCTAACAGACACCAGACTTTGTCTCTGAGGGGAGGTAGAAGGTGTAGAAAGCAAGCCTCAATTCAAATATAAATGCTCCATCACATAAAACTTACCTCCCAAGCTCTTCTCTGCCCTGTTGCTCATTCCTCCACCCACCCAGTCTCAGCCCAGAAAGGGTCTTGCCTTTTTATTTTCTCTCCTTTTTCCTGATATTACAATTTATTTTTTTAATCTTTTTGTGTGGCATATTTTAAACTTTTCTTTTCTAGTGCAGTATAACTGATTAACAATATCAGGTACACAGCAAAGTGACTCAGCCAGACATATGCATGTACACCCTCCCGTCCAGGCTGCCACATAACACTGAGTAGAGGTCCTTGGGCTATGCAGTAGGTCCTTGGGCTATGCAGTAGGTACTTTCAACTAAGAAGACATAACAGTCCTAAATGTGTGCACACCAAAACCTGAGTCTCAAAACACATGAAGCAAAAACTGGTAAGAGCTGAGAAGCAAAATAAGCAAATTCACCATCATCATAGTTGGGACTTCAATACTCCACTTGTAGAAATTGACAGAACTGCTAGACAGAAAATCAGCAAGGATATAAGAGAAATGAGCTAACACCATCAACCGACAGGATCTAATTCATGTGCAGGTAACTCTCCACCGATAACAGCAGAATACACATTTTTTTCAAAGACTCATGGAACAGTCACTAAAACAGGCCACATTCTGAGCCATAAAACAAACTTCAACAACTTTTAAAGAAATGAAATCACTTGGATTACAGTCTATGACTGTAATGGAATCAAACTGAAATCAATAAAACAACAGGAAAATATTAAAACACTTGGATATTAAGCATACTGCTAAATAATCCATGGGTTAAAGAGAAATCTCAAAAGAAATTTTTAAAAACATAGAACTGAGAGTGAAGATGAAAATACATCATATTCGAATATGGCAAATCACTAGATTGTACATCTGAAAATGGTTAAAATGGTCAATGTTACGTATATTTTACCACCGCAAAAAAAAAAAAAAATGCAACCCCCAACAACAATAAACCTTGTTCTTTATCACAAAAAATTAGTAAAATATGGCAAATAACATAGCAGCTAAAGCAGTACAAGAAGGCAATTTATAACACTAAATGGTTATTTTAGGGGAAAAAATCAAGAAATAGAAGGCATACATATAGAAAAGAAGAAATAAAGCTTTCCCTATTTGCACATGATATGGGTGTCTATGTAGACAATGCCAAGGAATCTAATTTTTTTTTTAATTTCATAGAATAAGTGAGATAAAGATCAACAGGGTTCNATAAAACAAACTTCAACAACTTTTAAAGAAATGAAATCACTTGGATTACAGTCTATGACCATAATGGAATCAAACTGAAATCAATAAAACAACAGGAAAATATTAAAACACTTGGATATTAAGCATACTGCTAAATAATCCATGGGTTAAAGAGAAAATCTCAAAAGAAATTTTTAAAAACATAGAACTGAGTGAAGATGAAAATACATCATATTCGAATATGGCAAATCACTAGATTGTACATCTGAAAATGGTTAAAATGGTCAATGTTACGTATATTTTACCACCGCAAAAAAAAAAAAAAATGCAACCCCCAACAACAATAAACCTTGTTCTTTATCACAAAAAATTAGTAAAATATGGCAAATAACATAGCAGCTAANTTTATCATAAAAAATTAGTAAAATATGGCAAATAACATAGCAGCTAAAGCAGTACAAGAAGGCAATTTATAACACTAAATGGTTATTTTAGGGGGAAAAATCAAGAAATAGAAGGCATACATATAGAAAAGAAGAAATAAAGCTTTCCCTATTTGCACATGATATGGGTGTCTATGTAGACAATGCCAAGGAATCTAATTTTTTTTTTAATTTCATAGAATAAGTGAGATAAAGATCAACAGGGTTCACCTGGTGGTCTGGTGGTTAAGAATCTGCATGCCAATGCAGGGGACATAGATTCCATCCCTGGTCCAGGAGGATCCCACATGCCACAGGGCAACTAAGCCTGTGGGCTACAACTACTGAGCCTGCATTCTAGATCTTGTGAGCTGAGCCACAGCTACTAAGCCTCTGTGCCACAACTACTGAAGCCTGCACACCCTAACGCCCGTGCTCTGCAACAGGAGGAGACCCAGAAATGAGAGCCAGTGCACCACAGTGAAAAGTAGCCCCACTTACTGCAACCAGAGAAAGCCCATGCATAGCAATGGAGAGTCGCTGAACCACAATGAAGACCCAGCACAGCCAAAAACAAATAAATCTTTTTTAAAAAATCACCAAATCAATCACATTTATGTGTACTAATAACAAACATGTGAAAACCAAAATTTAAAACACAATACCATTTACAGTTGATCTAAAGAAAATTAAATACTTAGGTATAACTCAACAAAGTATTTATACAATTTTCAAAATTATAAAATACTGATGAAAGAAATCAAAGAAGACCAAGACAAATGGGAGATGTTTACATGGCTGTAGATTGGAAGACTCAAAAAATAAGTAAATAATTCAATGAATTATTTGGAATCAGACTAGAGAGAGAGAAACACAAACTTAGTGAATTGAAATGTAGATCAGATGAAATGATCAATAATGGAGTGAAGAGATAAAGAGATCTGTTTCTAATTCCAGGAAAGAGGGTAAGAGACATGGGAGCTATATATACACCATCAGCTAGAAGAAGAGGGCAGAGCACAGGGGACAGAGGCATTTTCTGAAGAGATAATAACTAAGCATTTTCCAGGTCTAATAAAAAAGTTGCCAATGCCCAGATTTAAGAGATCTGTGGATCCCAAAGCAGGGTAAACAGAAATCCCTGTGTAGTCAAAGGAAATATTAAAAGCAACCAGAAGAATACAGGTTACCTTCACAGAAATGGCAGTTAGATTATAGATGGTTTCACAACAGTATCAGTTAAAAGGCAAAAACAGAACCTTCACTTCAAAGGATTGAATAGAAATGATAGCCAAACCAATTAGTTCATATACAGTGCAAAAATATTTTGGGGATGAGAGTAGTATCTTGAAAATGTCTTTTCAGGCAGGAAGTCACTAACTTCAGAAAATTCTACAGGATATATTCTGTCAGAAGGAGAGTGATTTCCAGAAAACAGGTCTCATATGCAAAGAGAAATGGGAGTGCAAAGGAAATGTCAAATACATGGGTAAATGTAAATGAGCATTGGTTGTATAAAACAGAATAATAAGTTCTAATAGGCTAAGGGGAAACAATAGGCTTAAAATATATACAACACTAGCACGGACAGAGCTCTGCAGTCCTCATGTGATTCAGGAACAGGGGAAAGGTCTTTATTTACTTTGGATGTGAGACTACATTTAATTCCAATCCAGGAGTAAAAAAAAAGCCCAAACACAAGCAGAACAAGAGGGGAAAAAAAAAAAAGAACATAAATTATTTGACAAGAAGGAAAATATACAATGGTAGCTTTAAACTTAAGTCTGTTAGCATTCACATTGAATGTAAATTAACGTAGTCCAAGCAAGAGTCAGTAACTGTCAAGCTTGACCCCAAAAAAATTATTTTTAATCCAGCTATAGGCCATTTACAAAAGACTCGCCTAAAACAAAAGTATAGAAAGGTTGAACGTAAAAAGGTAAAAAAAATACATGACATGCATATACTAATCAAAATAAAACTGTTGGGGACTTTCCTGGTGGTCCAGTGTTTAAGACTCTCTGCTTCCAATGCAGGGTGTGCAAGTTCAGTCCCTGGTTGGAGTACTAGGATCCCGCATGCTGTACAGTATGATCAAATAAAAATAATTTTAACATAACTTACACTATTGAGGCTAGGGTCTATATTACTATCAGGCATATAAACTTTAAGTAAAATGGATTACAATAGAGAGAGACTTGATTCACAGATATGTTAGAATCACAAATATGTAGGCACCTAAATAACACATCCTTAAAATATATGAAACACAAGTTAAAAGAACTAACAAGAAAAAATGGAAAAATTCACAATCATAGTGGGAGATTTTAACATGCCTCTCTTAGTAAGTAATATAACGGACAAAAAAAATAAGAACATAGATTTTAAAAAAGCAATTGCAGTATTGAGTAGTTGGACAACATCACACAGCAGTCATAGAATACACATTTTTTAGGTACTCATGGAACATTGACTAAAACTGATCATTTCCTAGGACATAAAGCAACTATCAACACATTTCACAGGATTGAAATCAATAAAGTATGTTCTTCACAGTTGCAACTTAGCCAGAAATCAGTAACAAAAAGATTACCAAAAATCTCAATATGTTTGTTTGGGTAATTACAAAAAATACTTGTAAATAATTCATGGATCAGAAAAGGTATAAAAATAGAAAGTATTCTGAACTAAATGATCATGAAAACTTTACATGCAAGTAAAAAGTAAATGCAAGTAAAATCATGCTTCGAGTATACAAGTAAAATCATGCTTATAGGGAAATTTTATAGCCAGGTCTATATAGGCGCTCCTAATTGTATTAGGAAAAGAAGACAAATGGCAAATTAGTTAGTTGCACATCTATCACCATTAGAAAAAGAGCAGCAAACTAGCACCAGGAAAGTAGGAGAATAGGATTAATAAAAATAAGAACAGAAATTGATGAAATGGAAAACAAACATTCAGCAGAGAAGTTCGATATAGCCAAAGGTTGGCCCTTTGAAAAGACTAATAAGATTAAAAGCCTCTGGCAAGATTGAGCAAGGAAAAAGAATGGAAACACAATCAACATTAGGAATGAAAAGAACATCCCTGCAGATGGTATCGACACTAAACAGATAAGAGAATATTGGGAACAACCTTATGCCAGTATGTTTATGTTTCAAAATTTAGATAAAATGGACAGAATCCTAGAAAGATGAAAGTTGCCAAAAATTATAATGAAGAAATTAAAATTGGAATTATTTTACAACCATTAAAGAAATTAAATTAGTAGTCAAAAAAAAAAAAATCACACAAATTAAGCTCCAGCCTCACAAGACTTCACCAGTGGCTTCTACCAAACACTTAAGGGGAAAATGTTATTCCAAACCCATACAGTCTTTTTTAGAGCATAGAAAAAGGGAACTTCTAACAGCTTTTATAAGGCTATCATAACCTTGATATCAAAACCTGATTAGAACATTAACAGAAAAGAAAATTGTAGACTTCTCTTGCTTCCTAAAAAAATATTACCAGAGTAAATCCATCAGCACATTACAAAGATAATATATCTTGACCTGTTTATCTTAGGGATGCAGTGTTAAAAAGATTAGAAAGTTAATCAGTGCAATGCACTATATTAACTGACTGACTAAAGGAGAAAAACCACATAGTCATTTTAAGAGTTGCAAAGAATTCATTTATGACAAAAGCTTTTAAACTATGAATAGCTGAGAATATCTTTTATATTTTATTATGGTAACATTGATTTATAACATTATGCAAGTTGCATGTGTACAACATTATATTTTTACTTCGGTATACCCTCACCAGACTTCCCAGGTCACACTAGTGGTAAAGAACCTGCCTGCCAATGCAGGAGACAGATGCAGATTTGATCCCTGAATTGGGAAGGTACCTGGAGGGTGTGGCAACCCACTCCAGTATTGTTGCCTAGAGCATCCCATGGACAGAGGAGTCTGATGGGCCACGGTCCATAGAGCCACAAAGAGCTGGACACGACTGAGGCGACTTAGCACACACGCATGCATACCATCACCATCAGACTTAGTTCCCAGCTGTCACCAAACCGTTGATCTCCTCTACCCATTTCACTCTCCCTCCACCCCTCCCGCTCTGGGGATCACTACTCTGTTCTCTGTGTTTCTTTTTGTTGGGTTTGTTCATTTGCTTTGTTTTGGTTTTTTTAGTTTATTTTTTATATTCGACATATGAGTGAAATCATACAGTATTCGTATTTCTTCTGACTTATTTCATCTAGCATATTACCCTCAAGGTCCATCCGTGTTGTAACAAATGGCAAGATTTCCTCTTTTCATGCCTGAGTAGTATTCCACTGTATGCATGTATGTGTGTATTTGTACATGTATGTATGTGGGCTCCCCTACCACAACTTCTTTATCCATTCATCTGATTAGGAACATATCTTGGCTGTTGTAAACAGTGCTGCAGTGAACATAGCAGGGTGTATATCTTTTGAATTAGTATTTTTTGTATTCTTTGGATAAATATCCAGAAGTAGAATAGCTGGATCATATGGTGGTTCTATTCTTAATTGTTTTTGAGGGGTCTCCATACTGTCTTCTCCACCAAGAGTGCAAGAGGGTTCCCTTTTCTCCAGATCCTCACTCACACTGATTTCTTGTCTTTTTGACAATAGCATGAGGTGATGTCTCACTGTGGTTTTGATTTGCATTTCCCTGATGTTTAGTTATGGTGAGCTTCTTTTCATGTGTCTAATGGTCTTCTGTATGTCTTCTTTAGAAAAATATCCACCCACCTCCTCTGCTCATTTTTAAGTTGGGATTTTGTTGTTATTGTTGTTGAGTTGTATGTGTTTTTTTTATATTTTGGACATTAAACATCTCTTTTAATATAGCGTATTTGTCACAACAGACCATGCTAGGCTAAAGAAACAAGCCCCGCAAGCTGAGGAGCTTAACATACTAAATAGGGTTTATCTCTCACCAGATAAATCCCACGTAGGTTCAGAAGATCTGCAGGATAGTTTCCTCCCAAGCTCAGGAAGGAATCCCTGTGTCTCAGGGATCTGGGTAGGTCCCATAGGCTTTGCTGTCTTAATAGCAGCTTTCAGATTCACTATGAAGAGCTGGAGGGTCATGCAAGGGTTTCTATACCCAAGTCTACATGGTGCTACATCAATTCCACCCACATCCCATGACCCAGTCTCTTCAGTTACGTCCAGTTCTGCGACCCTGTGGACTGTAGCCCACCAGGCTCCCCTGTCCATGGGATTCTCCAGGCAAGAATACTGAAGTGGTTGCCATGCCCTCCTCTAGGGGATCTTCCCTACCTAGGGATCAAACCCACATCTTCTGCATCTCCTGCGTTGCAGGCAGGTTCTTTACCAGCTGAGCCATCAGGGGCTATGACTCAGTCAAATCACAAAAACCCAACCTAATTTCAAGAGAAACAGAAATACTAGCTTCCTATAAGCTCTGAAAGAGGAAAACTAAAAATGGGTCCTAATGAACACATAGCATGTTCTCTTCCACACGTGAGAAAGGATATCCACAGAAAACTTATAGCAAACATCATATGTAATAACAGAGCTTAGAAGTTTTTCCTCTGGTAGTGGGCATAATACAGGATACCTGCTAATACCATCTCTGTTCAGCATAATACTAGAGGTCTTAAACAATGCGACAAGAAAAATAAAGTGCAAAAGAACTGAAAATGAAACAGTAAAATCGTTGGTATTTTGGACATAGAAGATTAAGACTCTGAAGGTAAACTATTAGAATTAATGAGAGAGTTTAGCAAGCTTACCAGATACACATTCAAGATACACCTAAATCAGTTATATTTCTGCATATCAACAAGGAGGAAAAAAGGTACTTTTAGAAGTATCATTTATAGTGGCATCAAAAAATATCAAAAATCTAGAAATAAATCTTACAAAAG
The DNA here is from genome assembly GCA_006410935.1 of Redunca redunca. Classification (NCBI taxonomy): domain Eukaryota; kingdom Metazoa; phylum Chordata; class Mammalia; order Artiodactyla; family Bovidae; genus Redunca; species Redunca redunca. Next base: position 40,444 of record SJYQ01002300.1, read on the forward strand.
ACGTGTTAAGTGCTGTACAAGAAAAATTGTAAGACTTTGTTTAGAAATATTTAGGAAGACCTAAACAAATGGAAAGATATAACATGCTCATGTAATGGAAGGCTCAATATTATGAAAAGGTCAATTCTCCCTAAATTGAATTATAGATTTAATCCAATTCCTATCAAATTTCAGCAGGTTTTGGGGGCTGTTTCATCTTTGTGGAACTTAACAAATGCTTTCTAAAATTTACGTGGAAAGTACAGAGTCAAAATTGCTGAAACACTCGAAGAAGAACGAGTTAGGAAGATTTACTTAATCACATTAAGAAGTGTACTAAAGCTCTATTAAACAAGGCAGTGTGACGTTGTCTAGGGACAGTAAATAGTAAATAGAACCACAGAACATAACAGAGCGGAGAAAGCAGCTGGTTCACAGATGGACACTAGGAATCCCACGTGGTGACACTGGACAGCAGGGGGGCTGAGGGTCTTTTTGGTAAATGATGCTGGAGTAATTGACTATCCAAATGGAAAATACTTTTAATAGGACACCCGTCATGCACAAAGACACCAATGTGAAAAACAAAACTATAACACTTTATGAGATAATACAGGAAAATACCTTTATAACACAAAATGCACTAGCCATAAAGGAAAAAAACCTAACAACCCAGCTACATAAAAATTCAGGACATTCGTTTGCAAAGGATTCCACAAAAAGAACAATAAGACAAGTGAGAGAAGTTACTTAGGACACGTATAACCAACCAACAAAGAGCCAATATTTGAAATAGATGAAGAACTTTACAAATCAATGATAAAAAGGCAGAAACCTGAAATAAACACAAAAGATTTAAACAGGCACTTCACAAAAAATTAAGCTTGAATGCTTAATAATATATATGAATAAATGCTCAGGCTCATTGGTAAGCAGAAAAAGGAACATTAAAATCATGATGAGCCATAACTATACATCCATCAGATGGGAAAATCCTGACAATAACTCTGTATGGTTATTTGCTCGATGGTGTGGAGCAAATGAAATGCTCATACACTGCTGATTGGAGAGTAAATATCTATAACCGCTTTAGAAGATTGTTTGGCATTATCTAGTAAAGCTGCAAATACATCTACCCAACGGTTTAGCAGTTTCACTCTTAGGAAGGGTACATATCCTAAGAAATATATGCTTGTGCACACAGGGAGACTTGTGCAAGCATTTTCATAGCAGCATTGTTGGTAATTGTCTAAAGCCAGAATCAAATGAAATCTATCAACAATAAGACAGATCAATTATTTGGTATATAACCATTCAATGGAATATTATGTAGCAATAAAACTGGTTGGACTACATGAATTTTATTAACAAAATGAAAAGCCTTATTGAAAGAACAATTCAGTATGATTCCATCTTTTTAAAGTTTCAAAAGCAGGCAAAAATCTTTGTTTTTTTCAGGCTGCATAAATACATGGTAAAGTTATAAAGGAAAGCAAGAGAATTATGAAAAAGGGAGAATTGTTGTTGATCTTTGTTGAGTCGCTCAGTTGTGTCGGACTTTGTGACCCCATGGACTGCAGCGTGCTAGCTTTCCCTGTCCTTCACCATCTCCCAGACTTTGCTCAAACCCATGTCCATCGAGTCGGTCATGCCATCCTACCATCTCATCCTCTGTCGTCCTCTTCTCCTCCCGTCCTCAATCTTTCCCAGCATCAGGGCCTTTTCCAAAGAGTCAGCTCTCCGCATTAGGTGCTTGTGTGCACAGGGAGAAAAGTGAGAATACTGATTAGCTTTCATCAGTGTGGGGGGGTGATAAGGAACTTCTGTATGTTGACCTGGGCAAGGATTAGAACAGGATGTTTTTATAACTCTTTGTAAAACTATTTTTTTCATGCTCTTTTATGTGCATGTGTATATCTTACAATACAGTTTTTAATATATCATGTACTAAGTTAAAATATTAACTCCCCTCATAGATATTATATTTCATCCTTCCCACAAGGTGCTGCCAAGGAGCTGTTATCCCATTTTACAGAAAGGAAAACTGAAGCTCAGTTGACCCAGCATTTTATTCTTTCAAATATCTTGGTAACTTGCCTAAGGCCTCCTAGCGAGTGATGGAACTAGAGCTCCCACCCGAGTCCCATTCAGAGTCTCTCTGAGCCCCATTCATGCTCTTTCCACCATGGTTCCCTATAGCTTCTACAGTTCACTGCAGCTCTAAATCTGTACCACCCTGTTCTCCTGTCGCTGAGCCGTGCAGCATTGTTCATAGATGGCCCACGTCATTGTCAAAGTAGGTCTTCCCTCCCTTAGCAGCACAGTCCTCCAAAGCCAGTGGTGGCCCTGTGCAGTTTGCATCCCTCACCCACCCACCTGCTCCAGGGGACATGCCATTCCTTTGTCTTTGATCCACAGAATCTCCTATTTGAGCTAAGAAGCCATGTGTAGCTATTGTCCCATACGTGATTAGAGGAGGCCCACACAGGGGGAGTCATTGTATTCCCCTAACGTATTCTGACCCTAACTGTCCACAGTGCCACCTGGGAGCCTTGGCCTCAGCCCGACCCTCCCAGCCCCCTCTCCGCTACTCCAGGGCATAGAAGACTCTGGAGAAGAGGCACATGATGCCTAAGGCAGCACCTTGACCTGACCCAAGGGAGCTGACCTGCCCAGCAGAGAATGCCAGTGTTTGTTCCCACTCAGGATGAGGCCCCGAGACTTAGTGCCTGCCTGGACTCCAGTGGCCAGGCGGCAAGCCCCCGTACCAGCAACACCCCTGCTCTCCCCTGCCTAGGCAGGTACCAGGTGATCGGGGGTATCATCTCTCCTGTCAATGACAACTACGGGAAGAAAGACCTTGTGTCTGCCCGGCACCGCGTGGCCATGGCCCGGCTGGCCCTGCAGACGTCCGACTGGATCCGGGTGGACTCCTGGGAGAGCGAGCAGGCGCAGTGGATGGAGACAATCAAGGTGCTGAGGTAACAGTGGGCATGCGCGCGTGGGATGGGCGGGGGCCCCCGATCATGTCCGCAGAGCCCACGGGGTGGAAGGCACGGATGGAGGGTTGAATGGGGCTTCAGCCAGATCCTTGCACCCAAGTCCTGCAAGTGTTTATCCTTAGAGCGAGAGAGACTGACACCTTCACCTTCTCAGAGAGACCCTGAGTAAACAAATCACAAATCACCACCCTTCAGGGTACTCTGTGGAAAAGCCCAGTCTTGATTCAGAAGGCTGAAGCATCCAGGGTCCAGGGCTACCACTCAGTAGCTGTCTGACATTAGACACATGATGAATTCTCCAGGACACATTTCTCACATGCAAAATGGGGACAGTATAACCTACCAAGGATCACAAAAATGTAAATCATTTTTCTGACCCAGAACCACATTATCGTACACACTAAGCGAGACTTTTTATTATTGTCATCATCCACTAGGTTTGAAAACTGCATCTACATAATGGGCCATCTTTTCTAATTGTACAAATTCTGGGTTCTCTAAATCTGGACTTTAAAAAGAACTATGAATCTAGAGATAGTTACACAGGAATTTTTTTTTCTTTTAGAATTGCTACAGTGTTCAGCATAAGTAATGGAGCTGTTTAAAAGCCCCAGCAAGCCCTGTGTATGAGGACAGTCCGTCTCTGACTTGTGTCTGGGAAACCTTCCTGGGAGTTTGCTAGGGAAGCAGGAAACCCTACCTCTCCTGCCTGCCAGAGGGGACTGAGAGGCGGGTCTGCCTGTCACTGACAATGGCCAGCTCGGCTGGAAGGGACTGCAGGCTGTGGGCTGTCTTTTATTCATAAGGGAGCACTAGACTTGTCAGAGACTAGACACAAGGGGCCAGGCTGAAACACTGGCAGGCCTGCCCATATTTGGTGTTTACTTTTTACTTCTCTTGAAAGTCACTTGGGAGAAAAAATGCTTACCTTTAGCCAAAGAAAAAAAAGTAAACATTTAGTTTCCATATCCTGTTCTTATTACTTACGCTTTATGGGGGAAAGAACCAGCTCTAAGCATTCAGTTACAGTGCTTCTTCAATATCTGTTGCCAAATTGAAGGAGAGCAAATACAAAATAATTGTTGGATATATGCTCTTTTTTTAACATAAGGAATAAATTTACACCTAGATCATTCTTTTAGAATAAACAATGCAGTCAGCTCTCATTTAGGCTAACAGAGGGGAGTAGTAACAGATAATCCAACAAATCATTCAGCTTTAGTACTGAAGTGACTTAGCAGCAGCATGCAGCCAGAAACAAAGAGACTCGGTCCTCCTCTACCCTATGGGAGGCGCTGAGGCCTCGGGCCCAGATCTTGGAGCCAAATTTACTATTGAACTGACTTGAGGTAAGTGAGATGGGCTCTCTCTTCAACTAATAAGATAGGGATGACATCATCCACTTCACTGGGATACTGTGTACATTAAATGAGGTGGTGCGGGGAAACACTTGGCTTATGTGCTGTGCTTAGTCACTCAGTCCTATTCGACACTTTTCAACTCTATGGACCATGGTCCACCAGGCTCCCCGGTCCATGGGGATTTGCTAAGCAAGAATACTGGAGTGGGTTGCCATGCCCTTCTCCAGGGGATCGTCCCAACCCAGGTCTGCTGCATTGCAGGCGGACTCTTTATTAGCCTAGATACCAGGAGAGTGCCCACCTGGTTTATAATAGGTGCTTAACAATGTTAGGGACTTCCCTGATAGCTCAGAATCTGCCTGCAATTCCACCTCAGTTGGTAAAGAATACCTTCCCTGTGTCCCTAACTGGCCCATAGTTTATTCTTATAACAGATAAGCCATTCACGGGAAAATAGGATTTGACCACAGTACCACATATTAATATCCTGCTACAAAATGCAGGCCTAAGATTTACAGGATGCATTCTTTTTCTCCTTTTACTGTATCTTTTACACAGATGCTTCTCAGCCCTGGCTGCACACCAGATCACCAAGAGAGCTTTCAAAAGCACAGAAGCCTGAGTCTTACCCCAGAGACTGGGATGTCATTGGTCTGGGATGCGGCGTCAGGATTGTTAAGAGCTCCATAGTGATTCTAATGTGTGGCCAGGGTTGAGGCCCACAGTCTCAGTCACCAAGTGTGAGAATCATATTTTATGATTAATACCAGGATGGATCTAAACCAGTGGTCCCAATCCTGACTGTTGGACTCACCTGGGAAGCTTTTTTCAAATGTTCAACCTCTCCTACCCAAGCTTATGATTTTTCTAGGGTAATAGGCAGGGTCTAGTCATGGATATTTTAAAGGTTCCCAAATTATTTATTTTGTGCAGCCACGGTTGAGAATCCACTGATAAAGGCAGCACTGTTTTATCAGCCGGTTAAGAGTCTTTTCAGTATTTGGAGTGGTCTTCATTAGAAATTTTGTTTAGTTACTAATGTTTTCCTAAAATTATCAAAAACACTTTATAATATTGAAAATCTGGTTAAAACTGTAAAGTGAGGTGATTCTAGAAGCATGGTAGAATGCTCTAAAACGCTCCCACCCTTTTGCTCCGATTAGTATCCTCTTGGTGGCTCAGATGGTAAAGAAATCTGCCTGCAGTACATCAGACCCGGGTTTGGTCCATGGGTTGGGAAGATGCCCTGGAGGAGGAAATGGCTACCCACTCCAGTATTCTCGCCTGGTAAGGCCCATGGACAGAGGAGCCTGGTGGGCTACAGTCCGTGGGGTTGCAAGAGTCAGACAGGACTGAGCAACTAACACTTGGTGGAGTCAACAGTGACTACATCATGGCGAGAGTGACATGCATCACTATGAAGTCGATTCACTGTAGGGTTTCTTGAGTGTTCTTTTTTCCTTATCAAGTTGCTTGTTTTTATTCTAAATTTTTAAAATCTGGGTCAGCTTTCATGCTTCTAGAGCACTTGATAGCTTATTTCACTCGCCCATTCCCCATGCTGGGCAGGCCTTGGTCATGATGCTCTGCGATGTGGTCCAGCAACAGCAGCTTAAGTGCCCCTTGGCAAATATGAGCCTGTGTTGTCCTCATCCTACAGGTGAGGAAACTGAGGCTCAGAGAGGCTAAGTTAACTAAGTTGCACAACAGATAAGCAAGTGGTAGAACCCCAGTCTGTTGGACTCTGAAGTCATACATATGGCCATCTTCAAAACCAGTGATCTACAGGGGGGAACACCACGTGGCTGACTCTGTTTCTGCCGCAGTGACCCTCTGATCAGGCTTACCTGGAGACCAGGGGCTGCTGAGGACACAAAGAATATGCCGCCAGGGTCAGTCATCAGGCCCAAGGCTGGGCACACCAGGGTGCCACTCAGGCAAGCAACAAAAGGAAGCAATGGCCCCCTGACCCCACAAAGGCAGAGTGGAGGTCTGTGAGGAAGATGCATTTGGCACTGAAAGTAACCTTTTGCACACCAGAGTTCAGAGTTCCAGCTACTAGTCAAAGCAGGGTCAACTTGAACCAGGGGCTTCAAGGTCAGTAAAAATAAAATGATACCAGCGTTTACTGATCACCTGCTATGTGTGCCAGGCTTATAATAACTAGGCAGCTCGGCAACTCTGAGAAGTTTGTGAGTTTAGCCCCATTTCACAGATGAGGAAACAGGTTCTGAAAGAGTCAACAACATATTCAAAGTCGTACAGTGAGAAAGTAAAGATGGCACCCAAACCTGTTTCCATCTGTTGTGAAATTCCAGACTAATCTGGGAATGAAGCCTCAAGAGGTGATGCTTTCTAAAACTGAAGCAGTAAGACAATAATGGAGGGACTTTCCTGATGGTCCAGTGGTTAACACTCCATGCTTCCAATGCAAGGGGCGCTGATTCACTCCCTGGTTGGGGAACGAAGATCCTACATGCCATGTGGCATGGCCCAGAAAACATTTTAAAAATAAAATTTAAAAATAAAAACTACACATTTATATTTTAAAAAAGACAATAATGGAAGCACAGACGAGTCCAGCAAGGCCCTAAGAAGACTCAGGTGGGTCTCTGAGACCATCAGGAAGGACTTTGGACCTGAACTAAATATATTTATTTATCCCCCTTCCATCTTTCCTGAATTCGGCTGACTTTAGGTAAGCAGTTTCCTAGGTACCAAAAATATAAGGATAAATTAAATGAGTTTCCTATTCACAATCTGGTGGGGAAGAAAGACTGAGAGAAAGGCTGTTAATGACAGCTCATGTTGATTGGGCACTTTTCTGTGGGTGAGCTGTGCTAAGCTCTTTAATTCAGCCTCGTTATCGCTCTCTGAGGTGGGTACTGTCATTGTCCCCCATTCTACTGATGAGGAAAGGGGAGGCAGATTGCTTAAGACACCCAAGAAGATTCTAGCGCTACTATTTGAAACCAGCATACCACCCCAGGCAGACTCATTCTAGAACTTAACTTCTACACTGCACCTTCTCCTAACAATCAGCATCAGCCTCTTCCCCAGCCAGGAAGAAGCCCTTGCTCCTTCATGGTCTTGTGATACTCAGTGTAGACAAGGCTGCCATTCACTTTCCTGACCAAATAACAGAGGTCAATGAGGCTCTGAGAGTGTTCGTGACACCCAGCAGCGTACCAGCAGGACAGCCTACACTTGAACCCAGCCACTCTTACTGAAAATACCCGCTTCTCCCATCAGGCGCTTTTCCCCAAACACAGCTCCAGTCAATGCATAATGCAGTAGGCGGCGGACGGAAGATCAGATTGATACAAGACTTAGTGCTCACCCATGTTGGATTAAAAAGAAGGCATGGGTATCTCTTGATTATCGGAAGACAGATTGCTAAAAGAGCCAGGCCTACCAAATGGGTGTAAGTCTAATCACATCCAAACTGCTAACATATAACGAGATTTGCGATTTGCTCTGCGCTCTACACCCCTCCGTGGACTTTGCACATCTACTTTCATCTTCATAACCACGCTTGGGAGGCAGGCACTGTCATCATTCCTCGTTTTGCAGGTACTGAGACATGAAACACCCACCCAGGGTCCTACTGCTGGCTGGTGGGAGAGACTGGATTCAACCCAGGCAGTCAAGCTCCAAACCAGGCTCTGAGCCACGACCCAGTCAGGTTCTAAAGTACTAGCTTATGATCCGAGCAAGCCTCTGTTTTGAGAGGCAGCTATGGGCCACGCACTGTGCCAGCTCTTGAAAGTGTTAGTCACTCACTTGTATTCGACTCTTTGTGACCCCATGGAGTGTAGCCCGCCAGGCTCCTCCATCTGGAGAATTTTCCAGGGGACCTCCCCAACCCAGGGATCAAATTCGGGCCTCCTGCATGCGAGTGGACTCTACCTGCTGAGCCATCAGGGAAAGCCGGTGCCAGTGCTTATTGTGTGGTAACTTACCTTCACAGAAGTCTGAAAAGTAGCTATATTATCCCAGCTTTTTACAGCTGAAAATTTGTACTCAGAATTCAGGTCTGATTCTGATAGCCCAGGTCCTTAATCCCTATTCAACTTTTATAAAAAGTGAGCTACCAAAAGAAAATACTTAAAAGAGTAGAAATCTGCTTGTTTCCTCCTTTCAGCTGGGGCTCATAGAAGGCAGTCTTGGATGGGGTGGTCTGTGAGGACCCAGATGCATCACCTGGCACAAGGCCTGGCACACAGTAGGCCCTCAGTACATATTTGTGGAATGAGCTACCTTAAATGGACAAAGGCAGAATGAGACTTAAAATCAGAGACCCCTCTGGGCCATGTGGGGGGACTGCAGGCCGCATGGATGCACCCTGAGCCCATATGCCTACCCCACAGGCATCATCACAGCGAACTGCTCAGATCTCTGTCCAGGATGGAAGACCCAGACCAAGGCAGTGCCAGCTCCCCAGCCTCCGCAGGTAGGTGCTAACCCTCTGCTCTGTCGGGGGTGCGGAGCATGGGGGGGCGGGGTAAGATGTTGGGGCTTCAGGTGAGAACCCATGTGAGCCACAGCCCCTGGGCACAGGTATGAGTATTAAGGCCTGCTTGGGGTGACACTTTCCGTGTTGAAAAGTCAGGTTAAACAATCTGCCACCATCCCTTGTAAATCGTTGTTTGCTGCTGAAGTGGGATTTCCTGCCCCAAAGGAGCTTACCTACCTTGTGACTTGTGCTTGTGACCTGGGTTACAGCCAGGACTAAGCCGGAATCAACTTCTGGGTGCTGCTGAGCTAGTTGGAAAGCCTTAGCCTTTTTGAATACAAAATGTGCCATTATATCGCTTACCCTGGCACTGTATAGCATTGTTACTCGATTGTTTTACTTGGAAGAGGAAACCTAGTTTTAAGGGATTTAACTTTGGATCTTCCTTTTGATTTGTAGCCCTGGGTTTCTACCCCGTAGTCAGCTCCTGGTGTTTGATGGAACCTTGTCAGCTGTGATTTCAGAGCACCTCCCATGGCAGCCTTGGTACCAGGGGTTAAATGCACAGCCCCCTCAGGCACATGAACGAGAGCAAAGTGATGGGGGGCTGGGTGGGCCAGGAGCAAGGGATCACTGGTCCCACCCGGCCAGCATTCCAACAGGCTCTTCCGTGGGGTTGCCTCCAGCAGCTCTCCCAACTTGAGCTGGTGGGACACTATTGCCCTATGAGAAGAGCTCCAGATTGTCGTGGTTAAACACGCTTACAATGCTGCCTTAGAATTCTATAGGACTCTTCAGAGCCTTTACTCTGTTCATGAGGAAGGGAAGTAGCTCGCAGCCATTCTTAGCACTTTTTAATCATGGGGCTCTTTTTAATGCATATTAGTATTCCTCAGAACTGGTGCTCCCCAGAACACAGACTGGGAACCGCTCTTCTAAAAGGACTTGAAAGGTGGGGCGAGAAGAGATAAACTAGGAGTCTGGTATTGACATATACACCCTACTATATATAACATAGGTAAACAACAGGGGCCTACTGTATAGCACAGGGAACAATAACCTATAACAAAAAAGAATCTGAAAAAATATATATTAAAAATAAATTAAGAGGCCTTGAAAATGCCCTCAAGTTTCCTGCTGCACTCCCCGGATGCTGATCAAAGCATCACTCACAGCAGAATCACCTGGGCGGCTTATTAAAAACAATGAAGCCCAGGCCACACCCCAGACCTCCTGAGGGCCACGCTGGGGATCTGCTTTACCTGGAGTCTGGGGAACTATGCTGCTGAGCGGGAACCGAGAAAGAAGGAGCTACAGAGTTTCCTATATGATGAGCTTCTCCAGTATTTATTACATTCCTCTGGCCTCCCTGTCTTCCTCTCCTCCGGAGCCAGCAGGGGCTCCTCCTCGCCTGTCCCCCAGCCCTGAGCACAGCACACAGTGCTCATTCTCAGCCCTCTGTCTACTTTCGGAATCACCTCTGGCTCAGCAGTCACTCCTGATAGAGTTCTCGAGACGCTGGCTGAGAACAGAGGGGGCCTGCCCAGCACCTGTCCTGAGCTGGAGACCATCTATGGTTGGCAGTGAGTCCAGGTGTGGATAGGGGAGTGGTCTGGAGGAGGCAACGCTGCATCACCCCTTGCAGGCCCGTAGGTTATCTGGGGTGGGGGACACCTGGGGGGCAGACGAGCAGCTGAGGAAGGCACGCAGGGCAGGAAGTGCTGGCCACCCCATGCCATTCAGGATGCTGGAACCTGTGGCCAGAGAAGGAAGTAGCTGCCAGTGAGGCAGGAGGGATTCCACACTGAGGCTCCCAGCTTCTCACCTCTCTGCAGATGCTTCCAGAAGCCCTATCTCTTTGCCTGGCCTGCCTCTTCTCCCACCTCCCTTTGTGGCTCTGCTGTTGAAAAACTGTCTGTCCTGTAACGCCCTTCTCTAAGAAGGAGCCCTCCCTAAGAAACCAGTTCCCCCTCCACCTCTTCAAGTCACTCCACTTTCTTTTTGGATGCGCTTGTCCAGGGGCTACTAGCCTGCTCTGCTTGGCCCTATGACATTGGGGGTTTGTCCTTTATTCCCTTTCTGTCCATTCAAACCCTAAATCCTACTCTTCTTGTTCTCTTCCAAAGTAACTGTTAAAAAGGGAAGTTTGAAAAAAAAAAAAAAAGAAAGTTTGCATTGAGTGAAAAGTGGGCTTTTCAATTTGCCAAAATATATCCAGGGCTTTAAAAATGCCTGTGCCCTTTGCTTGATAAATTCCCCTTCTAGGAATCTGCCTGAAGAGGTAATTAGAAATTGGGACAAAGACTTATGAGAAAGATGTTTATCACAGCAAAAAATTGTAAAAATACAATGGCAGAACATAAAGCAACCTCAGTGTTAAAATGTTAGGGAATGTATAAGTAAATTTACTATATATAATATAGGATGAAGAACCCACACAAAAGGTTTTCATGATATGGCGAAACACTTAGGAGGTAAGTGGGAAAAAAATCAGGATACAAGACTGGATAATCTCAAGTATATAAACATATGTAAATGTGCTTTCACATCTATTTGCATGTTTAAATAGAAAAGACTAAGAAATACATAAAAATATTGACAAATTTTTTGTAGAAAGCAGAATTATTGTTATTTTTTACTTTAAATACTTATATTTTCCACACGGCCCACAGTTGACACAGATTTCATGTTTGTCATCAGAAAAAAAATAGAGCAATTAAGAAAGAAAGGTGGAGTTTTTCTCTCGTAAGTTTGGCTTCTGATGAGGTAACTTACATGCTACTGGTAACCTGTTTAAAGGACCATTTTGTGTGCCGTGCACTCTGTCGTGTGCTCTTCTGCTCTGCAGCTGAGCTCAGCATCTTCTGGCTGCCAGGGCCCTGCTTTCCCCATCACTGCTGTGATTTGTGGTCCTCCTTGGACTCACCCAGAGGCGTGTGGATTGCCTTGTCCTGGGCCATTTGGGTGTCACACTTTGGGACACTTTCAGTCCTTTAATAGCCCAGTTCTGTCGCTTGTGAAGGTGGTCCCTGCCTTGGCTGTTGGGGCCGAGCATAGCTCAGGATTCTCTCTCCATACAACCAGAGCAGATGTTCATCTGTTTCTATTTCACACTGCCTGTTTCAAGGTGGCCTTGTATGATTAGTTTGGGCATTCCCCTCATATACCAGTGGGCTTCCCTGGTGGTTCAGTGGTAAAGAATCAACCTGCCAGTGCAGGAAATGCTTCAGTTCCAGGGTCGGGAAGATCCCCTAGGATAGGAAGTGGCAACTCAATCCAGTATTTTTGCCTGGAAAATTCCATGGACAGAAGAGCTTGGGGGGCTACAGTCCATGGGGTTGCAAAGAGTTGGACACAACTGAGCACGCACACACACTTCAGACCCAATACCTGGCTTCATCGTGGGTATCCTGTCTAGACCCGGAAGTCCTACACTCCAGACCCCACCCTCCGTGCCTGTGTTCATGTGCTGCACTAGGCAGGAAGTTTCCATTGCATTCTTGCCATCACTCAACTTCCATGACTCCCAAAGAAGGCTTTATTGTCCCTATTACAGCTGAGGAAACAGGCCCATCATCTGTAACTACCCCAAGGTCCTCGCAGACCTGAGATTGGAACCCGGGGCTGACTGGCCTCGGGGTTGGTGCTCTTTAATATCAGAGTGTGGGCAACGGGACATTCAGACAGACAGGTCCTCGTGGCGCTTCTCTTGCTTGCTGTGTGAATCTGCTTTGTCTGCTCTCCAGAGCCTCTGGTTATTCAAAGACAGAGCACACTGCCCCAAAATGCCCATGGACATCTATTTATGTCACTGAGTCACTGTTAAGACAGATCAAATTGGCAGCTTTTATTCAAAACCTCAGACTTACAGACTGACCTCTCAGAGCAACTCGGTCTGCCGATTTCGTAGCAGTGATATGAATGGTTCTGAAGGGAAGTGTAACTGCCTTTAAGGGGCCTGATGACAGGACTGCCCAGAGTTGGGCTCCAAGGTGCATGTGGCTGGCAGGAGGGATCCATCGCACCAGCCCCACGGGCGTGCCTTTTGACTTGGGGGATTTTTTACTTGGGGGATGGGGCAGGCGTGGGTACTTGTTCCCTCTGGGCAAGGGCTCAGAGAGAATTGTATTCCATACTGTCATTGTTAATAAATTCAAGCAGTATCTAATATTGAAGCAGGCATGTGGAGATCATCCCCACAGAAACCCACAGGAGAAGAAACCCTGACCTGTGGGAACAGGGAGGTGCGCCCAGACCCCAGGAGACCCTGGAATTCAATGCACATCTCTTAACCTCCCCCATAGGAAGAGCACAAAACAACAATTCAATTGTTTGAAAGATCAAACACTGGTCTCTTTCTGTATTACAGTGGTCAGATAAATAAGAAAGAGTAAAATCTCACAGGTATGGAATAGTTTGAATCCACATACATGTTGTAAGCAATGGGACCAGCCCAAATGAGTGAAAAGTCTAAGTTACTGAATAAATTTTAAAGGCATTTGGGACACTCTCCATAAATGCTTGGTGAATGTGCCAGTGAGTGGATTGGTGGATAAGTAGGTATATGGATGAATGGATGGATGGTAGTTAACACATACCACACTTTTTCTGTTCTCTGTTCTAGGTGTTTTATATTTTAAAAAGTGAAGTCGCTCAGTCGTGTCCGACTCTTTGCGACCCCGTGGACTGTAGCCTACCAGGTTTCTCCGTCCATGGGATTCTCCAGGCAAGGATACTGGAGTGGGTTACCATTTCTTCTCCAGGGGATCTTCCCAACCTAGGGATCAAACCCAGGTCTCCCGCATTGGAGGCAGATGCTTTAACCTCTGAGCCACCAGGGAAGCTAGATATATTTATAAGTTCATTCAGTTCTAAAATAATCCTATGAGATAAATAGTGTTAATATCCTCATTTTAAACTTGAGGTCACATAGCTGTCAGATGGCAGAGTCAGGATCTGAATATAAAAGTCTGGCTCTAGAGTCCTAGTTCTTAACCATGGAGAATTCATGAATACATGTCTTAATAAATGTTTGAATATCATTTTATTATACCCGTAGTACACTGCTAAAGTGTTTGAAGTATGTTTCTATGATTACATCTGATGCCTTAAACTGAGTAAACAAGTCCAGTGCCATCGTTTCATGGACAGGGAAACTGAAGCCCAGGGAAAGATCTCAGCTCCAGCCCCGCAGCAGCCAGTACCCAACCAAGGCGGGAACTCTGACCTCTTATGACATGTCCAGCTTCTCACTTTCCAGTGCATCGCTGGTCGAGTGCTTCTTTGTAAACTCATCTCTCTAATCCATGTCCAGATTCCCTTAAAGTTTTCACAATAGAAGAGCCTAAGCTGACAATTTACATCAGGTTTCCCCCCAGCAGATATTCCTGAAGCCCTTCCCAGCTGAGGTTTCATGGTGACTGAGATGTTCTTGCTGTAAGAGCCCAGCCTTTGCTGTTCACTGAAGCTAGAACTGACTTCCAGACGGACAGGAGGCCCTGCTGGTTGCTTCTAGCATGGACTTAGTTTTTCTTTTTCTGATTAGCCCATTCAAAGGGGACAGGAATAGGAATGGTGCCAGGAAAATCCAGGCAGAAAGGTGCATGTACAATTCCTGCCAGCAGGCGGCAGCAGAGCCTAGGGGGTTCAAATGCCCCCAGTGGAGGCTGGCTAGCAATGAATAACCTCAGGCAAGTCACACGCCTCTCTATGCCTCAGTTTCCCCCTCTGCACAATGGGCATGACAATAACACCTATCTCCTGAGGTTACTCTGAGGCTCAAATGAAATTAAACACATAAAGCACTTAATAATAGTGCCCATAGTAAAGAGTCAATAAATGTTAAGTATTCTTTAATCATCACAAGCATCATTCTCTGTTAGAACAAATGCTAAAGGATTAGCCACATTGATCAGTTGTTCTAGAGCTTTGTTTCATTGAAAACAGATGAAAAGGTCACCTGCTGAGGTCTTAGAGACCTTTTAGTTACCCAAAGATCGTTTATAATTAACCTTTAAGATGGCATTGTACTTATAAAGGTACCAGAAGTTAGGGCTGAAATACATTGGCCCTAGTGGTAAAGAACCGCCTGTGCTCCACACAAGAGAGACATAAGAGACACAGGTTTGACTCCTGGGTCGGGAAGATCCCCTGGAGAAGAAAATGGCAACCCACTCCAGTATTCTTGCCTTCAGAATCCCATGGACAGAGGAGCCCGGTGGGCTGCAGTCCATGCGGTGGCAAAGAGTCGGACACGACTGAAGCGAAGCAAGCAATATACATTTATTTCTTTATTTATTTAACTTACTTTTGGTTGCACTGGGTCTTTGTCGCTGTGAAGGCTTCTTTCCCATGGTGGCGAGCAGGGTCTGCTCTTGAGTGTGGTGCGTGGGCTTCTCATTGCTGTGGCTTCTCCTGTTGTGGAGCACAGGTCAGTAGTTGTGGCGCAGGGGCTTCGTTGCTCAGCAACCTGTGGGATCTTCCCAGATCAGAGATCACACCCATGTCTCCTGCACTGAAAGGCAGGTTCTTTACACTGAGCTCCCAGAGAAGCACAGGGCTGAAATAGATCTTGAGAAAGGCGGTGACTTGCTGGAGGTCCACCGTCTATTAGTCCTAGGGCTTTAAGAACCTCACCTTCTATCAGAAGACAAGAGTTCTAGGTTCAGCACAGCCACCTTTGGTCTTGCTGGACCTACTCTGGGCTCCAGCAACCACAGACAGCCTTGTGGTAAGACACTGAGAAAAAATCCATTTTGGATTACTTGGCATTTTGCCAACCTAAACAAAAGATTTATTGATTCAAGTATTACTTAACAACTGTATGTCCCTAAAGTAGCTTCAGATTCATCAACATGCTTTTTCTCCTTAAGTCATGAACACATAGACATCGAGTTCCCCATACATTCCAAGAAAAGCGTTTGGTGAAAATCTCAAACAGAATATGACACTATCTTTCCTGGCCATGACCCTCCTGTTACTTTCTTGAGATCCACCCTTGTTTTTCCAGCTGTGCCTGAGCTGAAGCTCCTCTGCGGGGCAGATTTCCTCAAGACCTTCCAGACCCCCAACCTCTGGAAAGACACACACATCCAGGAAATAGTGGAGAAGTTTGGCTTGGTGTGTGTGACCCGAGCAGGGCATGACCCCAAGGGATATGTCTTGGACTCGCCCATCCTGCAGAGATACCAGGACCAGATCCACCTGGCCAGGGAGCCAGTGCAGAACGAGATCAGCGCCACATACGTCAGGTGGGCCCTGAGCCAGGGGCAAAGCGTGAAGTACCTGCTCCCAGATGCTGTCCTCTCCTACATCAGGGAACACAACCTCTACCTCCGGGATGCCAGCCCAGAGAGGAATGAAGGCTTGCCAACCCAGGGAGGGCCAGCCCCTTCTTTTCCAACCAGCTCGTCCTGAAGACAGGGCACTTATGGTCTTTGTTTTCTGAAATCTTTCCATTTTTCATTTGGTTTGTTTCAACAATGCTTTTGCTTCTGCGGCATCTTCTGTCCCAGGAAGAGATACCTTCTTCAGGGAGGAGCAAAGGTCTGCATTACAAGGATGGACATTTATCATCGAGGTTAAAGTGGTGTGGAGTGCATCAGGATTAGACAAAAGCTCTCAGAACCTCTGGTGGAAGAGGCCTCCTTGCTTTGTAAATGGTAGTTACGGCATGAACACAGAAGGTGGTTCTGCACGTGGCAGGGGCCCCTGAGGGTCAGATCAAAATTGCCCACAAAGCCTTTTTCAACTGGCACCAGGTGCAACCTGTGGGCCTTGAGTGGAGAGATTTGACAGGATGCTAACTACCCAACAGTTGGCTTTTAAGGCCTTGTTTCAACAAAACAGCACTCATGAAGGCCTACATTTGGGAGCAGCGCTTTGTTGATTGACACTGAATCTTCTTTTACGAGCTGTTGTCTGCCTGCCTCCTGGTCATTGGTAAAATTTAAACTAAGATCTTTCTAAGTAGTGATCCTCAAATAGTATTTTTGATACAGTATACATATATATATTTTTAACACAGCTATTCTATTATATAAATGCCAGGGTTCCTGATTTCCAGGTATCTAAAAAAGGACTGAGTTAAAACAGATGCCTTGACTGTTTTAGAGAATCTTTTTGAATGTTTTATGATGGCCTGCCTGTTTGAATATCGGCAAAGGGATAAATAATAAATTGACATCAAAAAGTACTAATGAAAAGTTTCTTTTTTTTCTTCCTTTGTTATATTATTAATGCCTGATATAGCAGCTGTTGCTTTTCTTTTTAGCTACTCCATGAAATTTGCTACTGTTCCGGTCTAACTGGCATGAATTTAAAAAGTTTCTAGTCCCGGGTACCAGCTGTGGAGGAAGCAATTACTTTCCAAGAGAAAGGTTCTCTAAGCACTGGGCCAATGGCTCTGTTCAGGTGAGCCCTGGAAGATGCCCCTAGGAGTCGGTGTAGGTCCAGGATTTGTCCTTCCACTCCTGATTAGGAGGAGATTTTGATTGGCCGAAACCTGTTTGAGTCGACTCTTTCCACTTGCTGACTGAATGCATTTAGAATTTACTTCTCCCAGACTTTGCCCTGGTTCATCCTTGTTACAAATTTAATCGTGCAGAAGCACAGAGTTGGTGGGAAGAATCTAGTATCTCCCCAAATATATCCCAGTGTCTGCAGGTGTGTCAGGATGGCCATGAGTGAAGCTGGGAATCAGGGTTCCCTGTGAGGAGACTGGAGTGGGAGGAGCCCTCCCGTGGGAGTCTCCAGACTTCTGCCCCTGTAACTCCTAAGCTTCTGACCTTTCCTCACTCGGATGAGCTATGCCCTCAAAGACTCCCTAAGGACCCTGCTAATTCAGGGGAATAGGAATCAAATAGTCTTGCCCCAAAGCTGGCACAGCAAGCTGTGTTATGTGAACTAGCTCCCTTCTCCATCGTGGGCCTCAGTTTCCCAATCTCTAAAATGGGGAAGTGTAGTTAGACATCCTCTACATTCTCTTCCAGCTGATTTTCTAAGACTCTGAGTGCCTCTGACTTCAACCTCTCCACTCTTATTTGGGTCCAATACACTTCTAGCCCAACTGGACACTCCCCAGGGGCAGGGGTCTTTGTATTCTTTGCTGCTGTATCCTAAGTGCCAAGAAATTTGCTACTACAAGTGTGCTTGCAGGCCCAGTGTTTGCATCCCCAGGGAACTGATTAGAAAGACAAACTCTCAGGCTCCCACCCACATCTACTGACTCACTCTGTATTTGAATAAGGTTCCCAGACCATTCAGTGCACTGGCCTAGAGTTGTCATTCAATCACCAAATCATGTCTGACTCTTTGCAACCCCATGGACTGCAGCATGCCAGGCCTCCCTCACCATCTCCTGGAGTTTACCCAAGTTCATGTCCATTTAATCAGTGATGCCATCCGACCATCTCCTCCTCTGTCATCCCCTTCTCCTCCTACCTTCAATCTTTCCCAGCATCAGGGTCTTTTCCAATGAGTTGACTCTTCACATCAGGTGGCCAAAGTATTGGAGCTTTAGCATCAGTCCTTCCAATGAGTGTTCAGGCTTGATTTTCTTTAGGATGGACTGGTGGGATCTCCTTGCTGTCCAAAGGATTCTCAAGAGTCTTCTCCAGCACCACAGTTCGAAAGCATCAATTCTTCGGCGTTCAGCCTTCTTTATAGTCCAACTCTCACATCCATATACATGACTACTGATAAGACCATAGCCTTGACTATACAGACCTTTGTTGGCAAAATGATATCTTTGCTTTTTAATACACTATTTAGGTTTGTCATACCTTTCCTGCCAAGAAGCAATTGTCTTCTAATTTCTTGGCAGCAGTCACCATCTGCATTGATTTTAGAGCCCAAGAAGAGGAAATCTGTCACTGCTTCCACCTATTCCCCTTCTATTTGCCACGAAGGATGGGACCATAGATGCCATGATCTTAGTTTTTTTAACGCTGAGTCTTAAGCCGGCTTTTTCACTCTCTTCTTTCACCCTCATCAAGAGGTTCTTTAGTTCCTCTTCACTTTCTGCCATTAGAGTGGTATAAAAGTTATTCATTTTGTTTTGAATAAACTGTATGTATAGCTGAAACTGCACCACATTTACTGTGGTAAATTGCCCCCACTGTTCTGTGTGGAGTACAGAAGGCAAAGGAGGGAAAAGAGAAAAACAGCACACAGCTGTAGTATCCAGAAAGTGATGGAGAGGGAGCCTGTGGGTTTGAGGCAGGGCTTCTCACCTTGGGCATTACTGGCATTCTGTACCAGAGAATTCTTCACTGGGCGGGGCTATCCTGTGCCTTGTAGAATGCTTAGCAATATCCCTGCCTCAGTTCAGTAGCTGGTAATAATATCTGCCCATTGTAACCAAGATAATCACCAGACCTGCTAGTTTAAGACTATGGCTTAGAGTGGGAGGGGGATGTTTATGAGATGGGCTCTCTGCTTCCCAAGAGAGAAGATTAGGAAATGGCAGCTGAGTATCTTACAAAGGTCTAGTTTGGGGGTAGGGGCATCCCTACCAGTCATGAAGTCATGTTTATTCTGGGGGACACAGTACTGTTGACAATAAGAATCAGAAGCCACACCCTTGACTCAGAGGCACCCCACCTTCAGTCTCCCTCTGATCCCAGTGCCCAGAGTAGTTTTCTCTTCCTTGTTTCATCGGCCGAGTCTTCCAACATACCCTGGACCCTCAGTCCTGATGTTCAGGGCCTGGCGAATGGAGACTCCCAATGAGTGGGAGCTAATAGTTCTATGATTATAATTATTCAAATTTCAAGATTCATTTACTCAAATCTCATTTATTGAGGACCTTGCCTGTGCTAGGCACTAAAAACTAGGAGAATGTTTGGGAACGCATGTACACTCGTGGGAATTAATGTCAATGTTTGGCAAAAACCAATACAGTAATGTAAAGTAAACCGAAGTTAGAATAAAAATTAAAAAAAAAAAAAACTAGGAGAAATGATGTGAGCAGATGGACATGGTCTCACCCCTCGAGAAGCTTACAGACCATTGTATGGATGGGAATCAAGCATTTCCATGATAAAACATGATTTCATACCATCCTGAGGGCTCCAGTGGGCAAATCCACCATGTACTCCGCCAGCCAGAGGCAGCAGGTTCCCTGTGAAGTAAGGAAGTTTAAGCAGCTCCTCGTTTGCCTGGAGGGATCTTAATTATGTAGGTATCTGATTTCACATTCAAACTTTTTATTCTTTTTCTGGAAAGGGGCCTTCAAGATTGTACAAAGTTTAGGCCCCATAAGACATCAGGGATTCACCCTGATGACAGAGTATAGACAGCAGAGAAGAGAGGATGGATTTGAGACCTGAACGACAAATCCCCAAGACTTGGGGATGGGTGGAGGCAACTGACTTTCAGTCAGAATGAACAGCACACACAAAGGCCATGTGGCAAGAGAGGGCCAAATAGACAACATGACAAGCTAGATTCATCAGCACCTCCTTAAGAAGAGGTTGAGTGTTATAGCGTGCATCTGACGGTAGGCATCTTGGCATGCCAGCGTCGGCCTCCCTGACCAGCCTCTCTGTGGGTTCGGGAGCTCTAGGCCCAACTAGGCTGGACTTCTCCAGCCTCCTGTCTGAGTCATGGTCATACCTTGTGGCTCCCACCAGGCAAAACCTTCATTCCTTAGCCTTTACACATTTGTGGCTGTTTAGTAGCTATCATGTCTGACTCTTATAACCCCATGGACTGTAGCCCGCCAGGCTCCTCTGTCCACAGGATTTCCCAGGCAAGAATACTGCAGTGAGTTGCCGTTTCCTTCTCCAGGGGGGTCTTCCTGACCCAAGGATCGAAGCCACATCTCCTGCATGGCAATCAGATTCTTTACCAGTGAGCCACCAGGGAAATCCACCTTTATATATATTGTCCCCTAAAATAAAACATCACAAAAGATCTACTATATAGATATATATATATAGTGGATATATATCTANCATTGATTCACATAGCCTCCCTTTTTTTAGTATCAGAAGAGAAAATACATGTCACTGCTATGCTCCTGATTTATTGCATTGACACTGACCTGCATACCTGATTTCACATTCTTCTCCATTCCCTCAGGCCTTCTTTGCATCTCGTTTGCCAGGGTGTTTTGTTTATTCGGCGAGAACAGATAAGACAGTGGTTTGGACTCCTGGGTAAATAGAATTTCCAGCCTTAAATAAAGGTTCTCCTGTGCTAGTGTGTGCTGCCCGAGTGAGCACAGCTCTGTATCCTGGCCTGAGGAAGAAATTTTTCATTCATAATCCTGTCTGTGTCACTTGGGACAGAATGATGTGAAATCCCATTTTAAACAGATAGCGCTCCGGATTTGCAAGGCACACATGGTAATCGAGTTAATACATGAATATGAATTTCTTCTCCCCAGCCTCACACTTTCTAACTGTGTTTCTGCCTTTGGTTTTTACAAGGGTCTCAATGCATAGACCATGTTCCATTTCAGTCATGTTATTTTCTTGGACCACAGCTCTGCATGTTAGATATACATATGTGTGTGATCTTAATCAATCATAATGCACCTAAGCACACACCTCAGAATATTTTAGAATTGTTAAGGTAATCCCCAGAAGGCTTGTTTGTGGCACTAGAAGGGACCCTAAAGTTAATCCGGTAGGTCCCACCTTTCCCAAATTATCAGAACACTGAAATCCCAGTGTTCTGTATCGCTATTAGAAACAATAGTACCGTGTTTCTTTGGGGAGCCCTACCTCTCTTTCTCCTGCTGGAAATCCATTATGAGCATTTGCATGCCTTGTCAGTCTTACTTTCTGTACATGCCTCATATGCAGCCTCTTTTCTCCATCTATCCTGTCCCCTCAGGCCAGACTCTCCATTATCTCTTACCTGACCCACTACAACTCCCAGCCCCCGCAGTCCCTTCTCTATACTGGGACCAGAGCAGTCGTGTATGTGTACAAAACTGGGTATAGTCCTCCCCTGCCCACATTCCTTCCAAGGGACACCAGGAGACTCCAATAGAAGCCACAGACTTGAAGAGCATGTTTACAAAATGTAGATCTAATAAATGACTGGTGTCTAGTATGTAGTGTTAGTCTTTTAGTCATGTCCACCTCCTTGCGACCCCATGGACTGTATCCCACCAGACTCCTCCATCCATGGAATTCTCCAGGCAAGAATACTGGAGTGGGTTGCTGTTCCCTTCTCCAGGGGATCTTCCTGAACCAGGAATCGAAGCTGGGTCTCCTGCATTACAGGCAGATTCTTTATCATCTGAGCCACCAGGGAAGTCCCCTAGTATATGTAAGAAACTATAAAAAAAACAAGACTAAAAACCTAATTAAAAACCCAAAGATTTGACTGGTCATGTTCAGGAGAGGGTTACCTAGCAGGCCTGATGCAGCTCTATAGAAGACTGGCCCTTGGCTGGCATCTGAGAAATTGGCTTTTGGAATATTGCCTATGTGTCTAACTGATAAGGCTGTTTTAATAATGTGCTTGGATAAACAAATGTGTTGCATCCATGTAGTGGAATACCATTCAGCAATTAAAAGGAGAAAAACTAGGGATGGACACCTGCAACAAGGTGAGTGAATCTCAAAGACAGGTCAGATGGAAAGAGCCAGGCATATGGAATGACATATTGTATGATTCCATCAATATGAAATCTCTAAGAAAGGCAAAACTCTAGAGGCAGAAGGCAGACCAGTGGCTGCCCAAGGGTAGGCATGGGGATTGACCATAAGTGGACACAAGGGAACTTAGGGGGTGATAGATATATTCTAATATTAGATTGTGATGATGATTGTACAAGTATATAAAGTTACCAAAGCTCATCAGCTATACACATAAAATAGAGTTTGTGGTATTTAAATTACACCTCAATAAAGGTGTCTTTAAAAGTCCTCCTGAGGCCTCCCCTAGTGGTACAGTGGATGAGAATCCTTCAGCCAATGCAGGAGACTCGGGTTCATTCCCCGATCTAGGAAGATCCCACATGCCATGGAGCAGTTAAGCCCTGTGTGCTCCAACTATTAAGCCTATACTCTAGGGCCCGGGAGCTGCAAGTACTGAAGCACAAGGGCCTAGAGCCTGTGCTCAGCAACACAAGAGCCCAGCACAGTGAGAGGCCCAAGCACCACAGCTAGAGACTGGCCCCCGCTCACCACATCTAGAGAAAAGCCCACACAGCAACGAGGATTCAGTGCAAACAAAAATAAATAAAAAAATTTTTAAATCCTCCTGAGCTTCCATTCAGTTATGACCTCAATCAAATCCCTTATGATTATACAGTGAAAGTGAGAAATAGATTTAAGGGACTTGATCTGATAGATAGAGTGCCTGATGAACGACGGAGGTTTGTGACATTGTACAGGAGACAGGGATCAAGACCATCCCCATGGAAAAGAAACACAAAAAAGCAAAAGTGCTGTCTGGGGAGGCCTTACAAATAGCTGTGAAAAGAAGAGAAGTGAAAAGCAAAGGAGAAAAGGAAAGGTATAAGCATCTGAATGCAGAATTCCAAAGAATGGCAAGGAGAGATAAGAAAGCCTTCTTCAGCGATCAATGCAAACAAATAGAGGAAAACAACAGAATGGGAAAAACTAGAGATCTCTTCAAGAAAATTAGAGATACCAAGGGAACATTTCATGCAAAGATGGGCTCGATAAAGGACAGAAATGGTATGGACCTAACAGAAGCAGAAGATATGAAGAAGAGGTGGCAAGAATACACAGAAGAACTTTACCAAAAAGATCTTTACAACCAAGATAATCACGATGGTGTGATCACTCATCTAGAGCCAGACATCCTGGAATGTGAAGTCAAGTGGGCCTTAGAAAACAATACTACAAACAAAGCTAATGGAGGTGCTGGAATTCCAGTTGAGCTATTTCGAATCCTGGAAGATGATGCTGAGAAAGTGTTGCACTCAATATGCCAGCAGTGGCCACAGGACTGGAAAAGGTCAGTTTTCATTCCAATCCCAAAGAAAGGCAATGCCAAAGAATGCTCAAACTACTGCACAATTGCACTCATCTCACATGCTAGTAAAGTAATGCTCAAAATTCTCCAAGCCAGGCTTCAGCAATATGTGAACTGTGAACTTCCAGATGTTCCAGCTGGTTTTAGAAAAGGCAGAGGAACCAGAGATCAAATTGCCAACATCTGCTGGATCATTGAAAAAGCAAGAGAGTTCCAGAAAAACATCTATTTCTGCTTTATTGACTATGCCAAAGCCTTTGACTGTGTGGATCACAATAAACTGTGGAAAATTCTGAAAGAGATGGGAATNACTCGATGGACATGAATTTGGGTGAACTCCAAGAGTTGGTAATGGACAGGGAGGCCTGGCATGCTGCGATTCATGGGGTCACAAAGAGTCGGACACGACTGAGCAAGTGAACGGAACTGAACTGAACTGAGCTTCCATTACATGCTTTTGAAGTAGAGACCTGGCTGAATAGATACATGGCTCCTCCCAGGGTCGGCCTCCTCCTCCCCCAGTCCTCCCCCGACCCACCCCAGACCCCCGTCCCTTTCACCCTCTGTTCCAGCCTAGGGCTTCTTTCAGTTTCTCACACTTCTCTGAGTCTCGATTTTAAGCCAGACTTGCCCACTGGACTCCCAGCTCCCTGCCTTCCTCTTTCATGAGAGAATTTCATCACTCTTGAAATGACTGATTCAATAGCAACATCAAGTTCCCTGAAAGCAAGGATTTTTCTTGATCATTGTGCTTTTTCTCCAGTACAACTCCTGACTTATAATAGGGACTCAATAAATATTGCATAAAAATAATACCTGAATAAGCATCTTAATAGCTCCAAGAAGCTCATGATAAACACACCTGTTTGTATAAATCAGTGTTTTTGAAGCATGTTTGCACTCGGAATCCTTTCTGTACACACACACTTAACAGTATGAGGAACATAGAACTCAAAGTGTAATTTACAAAGTTCTTATCTAAAGATTTTTCCCTAGCTTTTTGCTGCAATAGACATCCTTGTATATAAGCCCTTACAAGCTAGTGCTCTTGTGGGATAGATTCCAGGAGTGGGACTGCTGGGTCAAACAGTATGTGTACTTTTTATTCTAATCAATGTTACCAGATTGATTTAAGTAAATTGAATTTTTTAAAAAAAATAGAATCTCATAAAGCAGCTGAAATTTCATTTCCTTATTCCTTTGCAGGGAGTCACCTTCACTATATTTCATATACACCACTGCAATACCCATCTCTTTATTCCAACAGATAATCTGTGTGGAGGTTTCAGGGACTCTCGCACCCTAGAGAGAGCAGTTTGCTGCACACTGTTCCCGGTGTTTGCTGGGTGTCTCAGTCAAGGATTCTTTTTTCTTTTTGGTACATAGGAGCTCCTCAAACTCACCCAAACAACAGAGGTGGGAGCACAGGTGAGAAACTGGGGAGAGGAACTTCCCTGGTGGTCCAGTGATTAAGAATCCACCTTCCAATGCAGGGGATGCAGGTGGGGAAACTTATCACAGGGCAACTAAGCCTGGGCACCTCATGAACACCCAGCAGAGCCAAAAAAATAAAACAAAAAAAAAAACAAAAAAAAAACAAAGAAACTGGAGAGAAAGAAGAAATTGATATTCCCCACCTTCCCTTATCATCCCTCCTCCTCCCCTACTTCCTCATCTCCCTCCCCTTCTGCCCCCACTACTAACTGCTATGGTCCTCAGCCTCTGCTCATCCTCCAGCAGCCAGCACACCTGTACCCACATGACCCTCCACCTTAGGCCCTGTCTCAGTGTCACAATTCTAGATTCCCTGACTCACTGGCCCCGGGTAGACTTATCTACCTGGTCTATGCGGCAGTGACATTTCTACAAGGGTGGAAGGTGGGCAGGCAGGAAAGAAGTGAAGGACACTTCCCACTTGTGGGTAAGCACCCACAAAATTGCAGAGTAACTTAGCATCTGTGTATATGCCTATTGCTCCTGTTCTGATGCAGGTGGTGCTGCTAGGAAATATGCTCCTGGGGGGTGAGGGGGAGGGGGGGCAGGATGACAATCAGATGTCAGTCTCTCCTTCTCCACCCTTCCTTATGCTGTGGGCAGACGGGCCAGACCCCAGGATGGGTTGGGCAGAAGCTAGAGGGAGTCCCCCCAGGGCCCACAGGCTTGTGCTTGAGTAGCCGTGGGTCTGGGAGGACCAGGGAGGGCAGAGTACAATGGCTACAGCTGGATCGTGAGCCGGTCCCCTCAGTGGGATCCTGCAGAGGAGGCAGGGACTTCCTCCTCGAGGCTGCGTGGACTACCGGACACGGAAGGTCAAGCCAGGTGCGGGTCCCCATGCTCCCCAGCAGCCAGAAGCCATGTCTGGACCCTCACAGCCTCACTAGGAGTCCTAACTTTGCCAAAACTCAACGGGCTTCTTGGCAGAAGGATGGCAAGTTGGTACAAATGGATGTTTGCAAGGTGAGTGTGGATTTCCCTGGCATCTCAAGATGTTATATTACCCGGAGACCTGTCTTTCCCAACCTCTACTCTAAGGTCCCTCTCTCTTCTCTGGGGAGAGCCTCTACTCAGTGACGCTACAGCCCCAGTCACCTCAGGTGCCCATTTCTGTGGCTGTCTCCCTGACTTAACTGCACCCTGAGAGTGTTGCTGAGTCCAACTTGTACGGCTCTCCCCACGACAGGCCAATAAATTGAGAGATGAGTCTTTGAGGCAAGGAATAGCAACTTTATTCAGAAAGCCAGAAGACTGAGAAGATGGCAGACTAGTGTCCCAAAGAACCGTCTTCTCTGAGTTAGAACCAAGGCTTCTTTTACACTAAAAGAGGAGGGGGTAAACTCCTGGTTTGGGGATGTATTCATTTCTTCCTGCAGCCAGGTGGGCCTGGTCAGGATGTTTCTTGTGACCTAAACAAAGGTATTTTAGCTTAATCCTCATTACCTGGGAGGCAAGGTTCCCAGAGATGGACCATTATGTATAATAAGCTTACAGGCAACTTGCCTTTAGTGAGTAGCTTGTATTCAAAGCAATGGAATGTAAAGGTTAGAGTAAAAGCAGATCCAATATGGGGTCAAACTTGTTCTCCTCCTTGTAAAGAAGAGGGGCTCCGTGTCTCACTGTGCCCAGATCAAGCCCTCCATGGGTGGACATCCAGATGGTCTGGTGAAGGCCTGGCACCTACTCTCCTTCCTAACAGCACCCTCCGTTTCTTTTAAGGACTTATCTTCCTCACTGGATTCAGCCTGGTGAGCACACCCAGATGTTCACTCCCTGCAATTTAAATCTGGAACACAGTGACCACTAAAAATGGCCAGAATAGGTTTATCCTGTGGCCAGTTCCAATACAGGGTCTCATTTATTTTTCCTATTTCTCTCTCCAAACATGATTATGTCCTTGGTAATCCTTCCAGTGTATTTCTTCATTTTTTAAATGCTCCAGAATCTGTTTCTGTTGCTTGTAACTGGGGACTGCAGAAGAGGAGGAGGAGGGAGGGAGGAAAACTAACTCAAACACCCAGTGAGCGAATGAGACCAGACCACAGTCTAGCTGGAAAGCCTGCCATCAGCAGGGCAGCCATGGACAGGGCAACCGTGGCTGCGATGAGCAATTCTGTCTTCCTGGAACAGCCAGGCCAAGCCCGAACATTCACATCTGTGGTACCACTGGGCCAGCCATGGAGATGATCCCAGACAATCCTCTTAGCTTCTCACAAATGATGTCGGGCTCACGGGGTCCTCCCATCATGGCACTAACAGACACCTACAGAGCTCCTGCTAGTAGATACGGGAAAGCCTAGGGCCCCGCCATCAGGTTCCCCAGTCTCTTAGGAGAGTACCCCCAACATCCTCTAGGACTGAGTTGGGGTGAAGGGAAGGGGCCAGGACAACTGAGCAGTAAAGAAGCTAGGGATCATTTTCATTCTATTACAGATATTTCCTCATTTTCCATGTTATGGCTTCTTAAATATATCCCTCACTTAAAAGCAGACATTTAATTTCCAAATACAAGGGATTTTTTAAAGTATCTTTGATATTAATTTTTCATATTGATATTTCTCATTTAAATGCTTTCTTCTCTGCAATCACCCTCTGTGTTTTTTTAGTCTTCTAACTTTATTCAGCGGTTAAGTCAAAGCTTTCTCTTGTTAAATGTCATACTGTACTTGAAAATAGGTGGGTTATTTTCAAATATCTTTTGATCGCTAACATAATTCCATGTTAATAAGAGAATAGACTCTATGACTTCAACACCTTTAGACCATGAAATTTCTGTACCTGGTCTTATGTCTCTGGATATGTTCCAGTGTCTCCTAGTTTATAGTCTATATAGGAACTTGAGTAGAATTTGTATCCTACTGTTGTGTGAAAATTGTATAAATCTCAATGATGTTGAATTGGTTCATAATGCTTTTCAGGTCTACTATATTTTCCTACTTCTCTGTGCATTCATTCTATTAATTTTTGAGAGTTTGATATTGAAGCACCAACTAAAAATCTACTTGAAACAAACAATTGTAATATATAATGGAACAATATGTAACTTTGTTCTGTGTTTTTCAAGTCTCCTTGAAATAATAAATGTATTACCATATTTTCATAATTTAATAAATAAAAAATAAAGATTTTTAAAAATTGGTAAGCAAAAAAAAAAAAAAAGATGCCAGGGGTCATGTCTTCAAAATGCCAGGGACATAAGGATCATCTGGCTGCTGCTAAGTCGCTTCAGTCGTGTCCGACTCTGTGTGACCCCATAGACAGCAGTCCACCAGGCTCCCCCGTCCCTGGGATTCTCCAGGCAAGAACAGTGGAGTGGGTTGCCATTTCCTTCTCCAATGCATGAAAGTGAAAAGTGAAGTCACTCAGTTGTGCCTGACTCTTAGCGACCCCATGGACTGCAGCCTACCAGGCTCCTTCGTCCATGGGATTTTCCAGGCAAGAGTACTGGAGTGGGGTGCCATTGCCTTCTCCGAGCATCATCTGGAGAGCCTGGTAAAAGTACCCTTTTTCTTGGGCTCATCCAGACTGTGATTCAGTGAGCTGAAACAAACCCAGGGATCTAAGTTTTAACAAAACCCCAGGAGCCTGAGGCAAGCAGTCTCTCTGGAAGATGCTGTCTAAGACTCGATCAAGTGAAGGAAGAAGGCATGCAGATGGGTGTGTCCTGTTCAGCATGCAGCTTGGCCGATCCTCCATAGAGCTTTTAGAAGATGGAAAGTGTCTGTCCTTCACCCCCTCCCAAGGCAGCTCCTCCTAAACTGTCTTTCCATTGTGCTGGTGTTACATGGGTGTCAAAGACATTCAACATCCTCCCATCACCTCATGGGAAAAGGCTGACTTCTCAGTTAGCATTTGAGCCTCCAGGTCCAGTCATTCTCTTTCACTCCCACCTGTTGTCTGCATGGCCATCCACGAACCCTCTCCTCTGCATGGCTGGAGATCCTCTCTGTCTGTAATCAACCATGGTTTCCTGCTCCCCAACGTTTGTGTGAGCCCTCTCCCTAACCTAGGACGTGCTTCCTGCTTCTCTAAGCCTCTGTGATCACCACTGGTGCCTGGTGACCCTCTCAAGCTCCACCTTCTAAAAGCCCTCGCTCCCCACCCTGGTCCCCGGGGACCTCCCTTCCTCCAAGTTCATGTTAGGGTTGCTTTGTGTCAGGTGACTGAAACTGACAAAGGGTTTCCTGTCCCTCTGAATCAGAGGAAGGTCAGAGGGTCAATGAGGAGAACTCCATTCTGACTGCCTGACCTGGAAAGACTGGAGTGGACTGGCAGTAGCTGCGGTGGGCAGACTTGTAGACCAAGTCTGAGCTGGACTGGGAGGGTTTCCAGCTCAGGCACGGGTTCTCAGTGGCTCCCTGAACATCTCGGTTCAACCCTAAGCCTAAGGGTGACCAACTGTGCTCCTGTTTTACCCCTCTCCCACTCCGCCCACAGCCAAACCTCCTGCCTCTCCCCAGTCTTCTCTCCTGCAAGCTGCACACCACCCACCTGCCCTCGGATCCAGTGTCATTGCCCAGTCATCCAGAGGCCCAAACATAACGAAGNCCTACATCCCTTGCAATCTCCTGGTGGGCAAATGAGTCACCTTGCTGCACACTGCACCGCACCGGAATCTCATTGTTCCTGGGCAGGCTGGCCACGCCCAGGGCCTGTTACCTTTCCCTCATGATGACACCCCTTAAACTTCTCAGTGCTCCCATTTCCTACAAGATAGAAGCCAAGTAACTTGCTGCAGTATCGAAGGCTCCCCGCAGCCTGGCCCCACTTGTCTCCCCAGTGTTTTCTTCTGCTATGGCAGACCATGCCTTCCCTCTCTCATCTGCCCCTCCAGTCATGCTGTAGCCACATGATGCTCCCCCACTTTCCTTGAAGACACCAAGCTTTCCTACACCTCCCTGATTTTGTACGTGCTGTTCCCTCTTGGAAGTGATCTCTTCGCCCTCAGTCAGGAGGACGTTTGCTTACTTGTCCTCTAAGACTTCATCCCTGTGCTCCACTGCCATCTCATCCTAGAGGGCATCTTGTACAAGCCTCCTCTTGTTACATTTCTGTCTCCCCCCCTGGACTTACCTTCCTTGGGGTCATGTCTGGCTCATGGCAGTGTCCTCAGCATCTGGCCCAGTTCCAGGAGCCTAGAAGGTACCCAGTGTTTGCTGAAAGGATCCATCCCTTGCAGCTTTGACATGTTCCCCCCTGCCCTGTTCTCTCAGCGAGTGTCCACTGTGTGTCCAGTTCCTGACCAGGTGCTGGACTAGCCACAAAGCACTGACAGCCTCGTGGAGGAAGCAAAAGCAGGCATACACCCATGTGCACACGTGATCTCCCAGAAATCAAAGCTCTGTCCACCAGAGGCAGCATGACACCAACACCTCTGAGAGAGCTCAGGGAGCCCAGAATTCATGGAAGAGATCACAGTGAAATTGGGACATGGGGACTTTGATGGGTGAGGAAGAGAAGGCTTTGGGGGCCAAGGATCTGCATGAGTGAGGCTTGGCTGTGAAGACACATAAGAGCAAGCCACCAGCACAAGAAGGTAACTCAAGGGGAAACAAATACAGGGCTGGGAAAAGATGCTGAGGTCAGATGGTCAAGGCCCTCGAATGACAAGGACAAGAAGGAAGCTAGAATTTATTGAGGGTGAGAAAGCCAGGTTCCTCAAAACTATCCTATGAGGTTCAGAGACATTAAGTGACTTACACAAGATAATACAGCTAGGAAATGGTAGGCCTGGGATTCAAAACCAGTCTGACTCTAAAATCCACCTCCTCAAAACTAAAACTAGAGCTACTATATGATCCAGCAATCCCACTGCTGGGCATATATTCAGAGAAAACCTGGTTCAAAAGGATACATGCAACCCAATGCTCATTGCAACACTGTTAACGATAGCCAAGACATGGAAGCAACCTAAATATCCATCCAGAGAAGAGTAGATAAAGCAGATGTGGTACCTATATAAAGTGGAATATTACTCAGCCATAAAAAATAATGCCATTTGCAGCAACATGGATGAACCTAAAGATTATCATACTAAGTAAAGTCAGACAGAGAAAGACAAACATGATATCCCTTATATGCGGAATCTAAAAAGTATGATACAAATGAATTTATTTACAAAACAGAATCAGACTCACATAGGAAACAAACTTATGGTTACCAAAGGGGAAAGGTGGGCGGCAGAGAAGGGATAAATTGGTAATTTTGGGACTGACATATACACACCACTATATGTAAAATAGATAATCAGTGAGGACCTACTGTATAACACAGGGAACTCTGCTCAATATTCTATAATAACCTAAATGGAAAAAAAATTTTTTTAAAGAATAGATATATGTGAACCTGAACCACTTTCCTGCATACCTGAAACTAATATGTTAATCAACTACACTACAATATAGAATAAAAATTGTTTTAAAATAAAATAATACCCATCTCTTCATTCCACTGGACTCTTTATCAGTCAGGAGGCAGAGGGCAAGGTGTAGCACGAAGGGGGGTTATGGATGAGATGGGTCTTTACAAATATTATGATAGCTATTTGGACTGTGTCCTCTGTCCCTGAATCAATGAACTCCTGGCCTATTTCTTCTCTTGTTGGAAGCAAAACCCCCTATGAGCCACCTAAAATGTGTGTTTACCTCTGCTGCTTCTAAGGAGAGAGGACAGAGAGGTTAGGCCTGGACTGAACAGGTGACTGCAGCCCACCCTACCCCATTGGGCCTCCCTGCCAAGGCCTCCCCACCTCCTGCCATCACTGCTGGATCTGTGTTCATTCTCAGGAAAGTCCTCAGAGGACAGGTCACGTGCTGCCTGGAAATCAATGTGTTTGACCAGTTGCTTCCCTTTCATCTTTTCATTGTATAATTCTGCCCCCCGAAGGCAAAAACACTGGTCTGGCAAGATTTGTTCTTTTTAAATCTGGCCAGAGCCTCACTAAAGTCCATTAATCTTTAACTTTTTATAGATTTTTCTGCTTAGAATATATGCTCTGGGCTTACATTTCACATGGAGATTCAAGCTCTGCTTCCATATAGATGATGACTCTGAGGACTTATGTTCTCTCTGGGGTTTTGTTCTGTGGGCTTATTTATCAGTGCCAGCATGCCAAGAACCCCATAGATCTCTGCCTCATTCAGCAGATAACCAGTGGCTAAGACCCTGGGCCTCAGGTCACACAGAGCCAGACACAAATCCAGTCCCAGCCCTGCCATTCTACCTGTTCAACCGCAAGCAAGTCACATGCGTCTCTAAGGCTCATTGAAAATGAAGACCCGAGGGACTCATATCTCACCTGGGCTTGTATAATCAGCACAAAGCCCATATACGGCCGTAACAATTACTGTTGAAGAGTCCTTGACTCTGCAAGGACCCCTGCTCCTTACCCTCATCCCTTACCTTTTTTCCAGTCTCCCCTTTTCGTCCAAGAATAACTGCTGGCTCTTTCTCTGTCTACTAAGTCAGCCTTTCAATGCCACCTCTAATCCTCCCTTCTAACCAGCATCTCTGTTTAACCTCATAAGAAGGTCTAGGGTAAAGTACACAGAATCATGGTCCTCTGTAAAAATGACAAGGAGATGGGAAAAATTTTGATATGTACAAGGCAGTTTTTTCAAATTTATTACTGGCCAAAACTATATTTAAAGAGTATCATCGTGTGTGTGTGTGTATATATATATATATATATATATATATATATGTATAACTGAATCACTTTGCCATACAGCAGAAATTAACACAACACTGTAAGTCAACTATTCTTCAATTTTTAAAAGAGTATCATCAAAGTGAAAACACAAAATGTATAAATCTTTTTTTAAGTCTCAAATCAACAAGGCCGAATACACCAAGTACTTGTGAAAGACAGCTTAAGAGAAGTGATTTAAAAACAGCAACAACAACACTGGCCTCCTCTCCCCAGACACTGCCCAAATTAGCCTACTGAAACAACAGCAAACACCATGTGGGTTAAGAATCTGCCTACACCTATTTTCTGTCTAAAAGTTGGCAAGGACTGCTCTTAGTTGCCGA
This sequence comes from Redunca redunca, assembly GCA_006410935.1. Classification (NCBI taxonomy): domain Eukaryota; kingdom Metazoa; phylum Chordata; class Mammalia; order Artiodactyla; family Bovidae; genus Redunca; species Redunca redunca. The sequence goes on from SJYQ01002300.1 coordinate 73,734, forward strand.
ACTTCACAGATAAGCTGTGCCACTCCCCACATTAGGCCTTTTGTGGGCATGTCCTAGGGGAGGTATGCTGACTGGCCACCAGTAGACAGATAAATTATATGGACCCTTTTCCCACCTTTGGTGACTCTGGTTTAACCTAATTGCTAATGACAAATCATTTAAAAATTCCTTTACTAATTGCTTCTGACCAAAACCATTCCCACTTCACTGTCTTGATACTGTGAGGCATGGAACCTTGACACCTCTAGTCTTTCCACCCACCATATCTCCCATTGCATGAAATGGCCACTTAAAGACCGAAATCAGACTGGAACTCAAAGACTGATTTTTTATTTCCTGAAGGGTTAATGCAGCTGCAATAGAGTCGCAGAGATGTGCTTGCAAACGAGGCATTCTGCCAAGGAGTCTGGACACAGCCTTGAGTTTAATTATCCCTTGCTAATGAGAGAGCATTCCCTTCTTGTGATAAGAAGAAGGAAAGGGCCTTGGATAAACTTTGTAGTAGACAGGGGTTTCACTCCCCTCGCTGTACGATAACATGTATGCACCTGCACTGTACTAAAAAGACTTATTCATACTGTCTGAAGTTCTGCCGAGGGGGGCTTATAAAAATAAACCACAGTTAGTTTTGCGCAGTCTTTTTCCTCCGGCCGGAGTTGTGTCTTTGTCTGTCTTTCATGTGTGTCTTGTCTTTGTGTCATTTCGCTCGCAACATCTGGCGCCCAACGTGGGGCTAGCAAAGGAACAAAGGGCGAGTGAAACCGAAAGGGTGAGTAACCCCGGGGGGATTTTAAATCCATAGCAGGGGAACTTTCGGGAAATTCATGAGGAATTCCTCACCCTGGGAGGGGAACTTTTAAATCATGGGGAATTCCTCATCATCATTACGGACACAATACATGGAGCTAGTCAAAGGACTTCTCCACTCCACAGGTGAGCTCTTTCGCTTGGTGGAGAAATATTATTATTGGTTTCAATGCATGGAGTTGGTCAAAGGACTTCTCCACTCCACAGGTGAGCTCTCTTGCTTGGTGGAGAAATATTGTTATTTGTTTCAATGTCAAACTAAGTTACAGTTGAATT
>SJYQ01002300.1:75790-87754 GCA_006410935.1 Redunca redunca
GGAGATCCAACCAGTCCATGCTGAAGGAGATCAGCCCTGGATTTCTTTGGAAGGAATGATGCTAAAGCTGAAGCTCCAGTACTTTGGCCACCTTATGAGAAGAGTTGACTCATTGGAAAAAACTCCGATGCTGGGAGGGATTGGAGGCAGGAGGAGAAGGGGATGGCAGAGGATGAGATGGCTGGATGGCATCACGGACTCGATGGATGCAAGTCTGAGTGAACTCCGGGAGCTGGTGATGGACAGGGAGGCCTGGTGCGCTGCGATTCATGGGGTCGCAAAGAGTCGGACACAACTGAGCGACTGAACTGAACTGAACTGAAGCACTTTCTGGGTATTTGATAATATTTAGAAATTAATATTATTGATTATTCGCTGTGATAATGATGCTGTGGTGTTTTACGTCTATCTTTTAGAGATACTTTGTGAAATGTTTCCAGATGATTCAGTATGATGTCTGGTATTTGACTCAAGATAATTTTGGCAAATGGGGAGTGGGCAGGGATATAGATGAAACCAGATCAGCCATGGGTTAATAATTGTTGAAGCTGATGATGGATCTGTGGGAGGTCTATGTACAATTATCTCTCTGTTCATGGAAGTTTAAATGTTGCCATAATAAAATAGTTAAGAAAGCAAAAAAAAAAAAAAAAAGACAGAGGAAAGAAAGGAAGGAAGAAGGAGCGGGGGAGGGAGAAAGGAGGGGAAAAACAGGAAGAAACACTTCCCATGCAGTGTATATCACAATCTGTAGAAACAACTGTCATGTGTCGATGAAAAGTAACTGACCCACTCTGCAGAACCATTTTCTGGACAGAAATAATTCCCTGGACCACAAAGTGGGTTTAAGATTCTGGAGCTTGTAGACCTGGTTCATTTGCATATCTGCATATTCATGGATGCATTAAAGAGGAGTATCTGAGCACACCTCTGTGCCCCCTCAGCCCCTGTGGCCTCTTGACAAGCCCTCTCACTTCGGAACACAGTGGACACAGGGAGGCAGCTTTGTTGAGCCACCCTTATCCTTTTAGAAATTAACCTCACAGATGGCTTGGTAGTAGCTTGGGGACTGGAGTGAGGTGGTTCTCTACAACATAATTCCAGACATATATTTGAACACAGAAAGGGAGAAGATTTTACAAGTCTCTAAAATAAAATGAGCTCTTGAGAAGAGAAACGAGGATGAAGGAGGATTTCTTTATCAGCAAGAGGCAGAAGTATGAGCCTCCTGTCCCCTCCTAGGAAACTCAGTCTGGGATGGCGAGACCCAGCAAAGAGGACGGACACTGGAAGGCATCTCCTGCCCCACCTCTTGTGAGGAGCATGTCTGGAGGAGGGACAGGACTCAGGGTCTGTCCCAGGGTCTCTGCTCCAACCCCGCTGCCCTCCAGAAGCTCTACTGCCCCATGTCTGGATACACAAGGGCCAGTTGCTTGACCATTCAGTGAAACAGGACAGGATTTCCCGCCTCACACGGAGATTTTAAGGATCATGGGAAATCGAGGCACTGATTCATCAAAATGGCTGTCTGAGCTCTGATTTATCTCCATGGAGCTCATGGCTTATCCCCATTTACCTACCCCTCCTCCTGGGAGGAGACACAGCAGGGCAGGCATATACTTAGCCACTGGGAGACTAAACAAAGGCAGATAGGAACCAGGGAAAATGCAGGCCGAATTAAGTGCTGTGCGCCCAGCCAGCCAGCTCAGAAGACTGAGGATAGGTGAACAGGAGATGTCTAAAGTGGCCAGGGAAGGGAGGAGTGGCCAGATCTTGGTTCTTAGGAACGAACAGCAGAGGACCCACTGGAAGGGTGGGGGAGGGGCAGACCTCTGCCTGGAGCATGAGGGGACCACTCTGGGCATGCAAAGAGCCAGCAGTGACTTGGCCTTTTTTATATGCCAGGCACTGTGCTGGACATTTGGCATAAATATCTCAGGAGACTCAGCACAAAGGTGGGGGAGGGTGAGAAATCCACCTGCCTGAGATGAATGATGTAGGGAGCAGGGAGAGGAGTTTAGACTAGTCAAGGGTAACCAAGGAACAGTCAGTTCACTGCTTAAGCCTTTGGCTGATCCTCTGTTCTAGTGAGTCAGGCTAACAAGGAAGTTCAGGGCCATGTTTGGTCCTGATTAGATGCCTTCAGTTCAGTTCAGTCACTCAGTTGTGTTCGACTCTTTGCGACCCCATGAAGCGCAGCACGCCAGGCCTCCCTGTCCATCACCAACTCCCGGAGTTCACTCAGACTCATGTCCATCGAGTCCGTGATGCCATCCAGCCATCTCATCCTCTGTTGTCCCCTTCTCCTCCTGCCCTCAATCCCTCCCAGCATCAGAGTCTTTTCCAATGAGTCAACTCTTCGCATGAGGTGGCCAAAGTACTGGAGTTTCAGCGTTATCATCATTCCTTCCAAAGAAATCCCAGGGCTGATCTCCTTCAGAATGGACTGGTTGGATCTCCTTGCAGTCCAAGGGACTCTCAAGAGTCTTCTCCAACACCACAGTTCAAAAGTATCAACTCTTCGGTGCTCAGCTTTCTTCACAGTCCAACTTTCACATCCATATGTGACCAATGGAAAAACCATAGCCTTGACTAGATGGACCTTAGTCGGCAAAGTAATGTCTCTGCTTTTGAATATGCTATCTAGGTTGGTCATAACTTTTCTTCCAAGGAGTAAGCGTCTTTTAATTTCATGGCTGCAGTCACCATCTGCAGTGATTTTGGAGCCCCCAAAAAATAAAGTCTGACACTGTTTCCACTGTCTCCCCATCTATTTCCCATGAAATGATGGGACCAGATGCCATGATCTTAGTTTTCTGAATGTTGAGCTTTATAGCAACTTTTTCACTCTCCACTTTCACTTTCATCAAGAGGCTTTTTATTTCCTCTTCACTTTCTGCCATAAGGGTGGTGTCATCTGCATATCTGAGGTTATTGATATTTCTCCCAGCAATCTGGATTCCAGCCTGTGCTTCTTCCAGCCCAGCGTTTCTCATGATGTACTCTGCATAGAAGTTAAATAAGCAGGGTGACAATATACAGCCTTGATGCACTCCTTTTCCTATTTGGAACCAGTCTGTTTTTCCATGTCCAGTTCTAACTGTTGCTTTAGAGAAGCCAAATCAAGTGAGAACCCACTATCCACTTGACCAAGCTACAGGACTTTCTTCTTGCACCTTTAAACCGGGCAGGGCAGGAACAGGCTGCCCCACAGTCCCTGAGATGAGCTCCAAGCTGGCCAGGGAAGGATGCAGAGCCAAGGCCTGTGTGAACAACTGATGGTGTGAACATCCCAGTACAGCTGAGAAGAGATGGGAAATAGGTCTGATGAGGGCTACAGCTGTCCACAGCACTGGCCTCAGCCACGGGTGATTTTGCTCCCCTCCCCCGCATCCCCCCCACCAGCCTGGGGGCATTTGGCAAGGCCTGGAGACATCTTTGGGAGGTATCAACTGGGATCTAGCCTGTAGATGCCAGGGATGCAGCCTAACATCCTATAATACATAAGAACCCTGCGTCCACCAAAGAATGACATGGTCCAAACTGGCAACAACGTCAGGGTTAAGAAACCCTGGTGTTGGACTTCCCTGGTGGTCCAGTGGATATGAATCCACCTGCCAATGCCTGGGACACAGGGTCAATCCCTGGTCTGGAAAGATCCTACGGAGCAACTAAGCCCAAGCACCACAACTACTGAGCCTGCACTCTAGAGCCACCACAGTGAGAAGCCTGTGCATTGCAACAAAGAGAGGCTAAAATCCAACCCACTGCCTGGAATGAAGCTGCCCCTACCCTGAGGAAGAGGCATCTTTTTCTAACTCAGCCAGAAGCAGTGTGAGGACTTACATGAGCCTAGAGATGGGGGACAAAGGAGAGGTGCCTGGGAACTGGAGTCACAGTCATATTGGAGTGGGAGGAGAATGTACCTGCTGTCACCCAGACTGCGAGTTGTACAAAAAGCAGTTTAAGAGAGATATTTAGAGAGTCAAAAAGTCAACCCACATGATTATGTCATCTTCTTGTTGGCAAAGACAGAGGTTTTAAAGCACGATGACATACCTACCAGGTGAGAAATGAGCTGAGCTCAAAGATCTTCACTGCAGTACTGTTTCTAACAGTACAAGTACAAGATCAGAAAACAATACTCCCATAAATGCCCATCAGGGCAGGACAAGCTGGATAAACAATGGCATATCCTGCAAAAGAATGAGGTCTCCAGAAATAGAGTAAGTGAAAAAAAGCCAAGTGCACAACCTGTGGAGTTGGCCTTTCACTGCCAGGTGAAAGGCGGCTGAGGAACAACGTGGTACTGATAATTGCTATATTTGCATAATCCTGGTGGCTCAGCCAGAAAGAATCTGCCTTCCAAGGCAGGAGGCGCGGTTCAGTCCCTGGGTGGGGAAGATCCCCTGGAGATGGAAATGGCAGCCCACCCCAGTATTCTTGCCTAGGAAATCCCATGGACAGAGGAGCCTGGCCGGCTACAGTCCATGGGGTCGCAGAGTCTGACACGACTTAGCGACTAAACAAGCGGATTTCAAACGTCACTCAGCACCAGAACCGCCCAGAGGGCCTCTTTTAGCCATACTTACTTCAAGCAACATCAACTTTGCTTTTATTGGGGCGGGGAGGGGGAAGTGGGAGTGCCTCATTTTTCTTTCCCCGAGTTAACTGCCCAGCCTTCCGGATCCTGGACCCCCACAGGCCAGCCACCCGCGGGGATGTAAGACAAAAGCCTGTGAGAGATACCGTTCCCTAGTTACTCCAGCCAGCCCCGAGACTTTCCCAATCCTCAAGTGGCCGCTGAATGTGAAAAGTTCAAGGCGTCTGAAGGAATCCCGCAGGAACCTAATAGTTTGGAATCATTTAAGCACCCTTCACCCTCACCCCATCTCCCTTTTCCTTCTCAGGGAAGCGAACTGAAGGTCTGAGGAACCTGGCCCCCGCCCTCCCCGCCCCCGCCCCACTGAGGGGGCGGAGCGACCGCTACGGTGGATCCTCCCGCCGGCTTTGAGCGCGCCTGCAATCCAGCTGTCGCCGCCCCAAGAGCCCCCTGCCCCCGGAGGACGCACATTTCCGGGCCTCCCACCGCCCAGATCGCACCGCCTGCCCACGTCTACTCCGGCCCGTTCGGTCCCCGTCGGGCCCCAGTCGTCCCCCCGACATGCCGGTCGACTTTACCGGGTACTGGAAGATGCTGACCAACGAGAATTTCGAGGAGTACCTGCGCGCGCTGGGTAAGCGCTGCCCGCCGCGCTCTGCCCGCGCGCCCGGCCGGACCTCTGAGGGTGGGATCCCCGCGCCCTTCCGAGCCGGCCGCCCATCTGCAGGCCTCGGTTAGGCGTTATCGCCGCCCAGAGCACCCGGGCCGCGGACGCGGCGGGGGTTGTTAGGGTTCATGGTGGTCAGTGTCTGCTATTTGGCTCTCGACGTGGAGGATTTCATTAGAAAAGCTGGGCTTGGTTGGCTAGTTTTTGTTTTCAAAGGTTTAGCACAGGGCAGAAAACTTTGTTGTGGAAAAAAAGGAAAGAAAGAAAAGGACAAGCCAGCTGCCGCAGAGGCCGTGTTCATCGAGCGAGGAGCTCCAGTGGGTTTCCTGGGGCGGGGAGCAGGGCCCCGCTGTCTTGGCAGCAGTTCTCCAGATGTTTTCAGCCAGCTCTCCACCCTGGCACTCTCCGCAGATGTCAATGTGGCCTTGCGCAAAATCGCCAACTTGCTGAAGCCAGACAAAGAGATCGTGCAGGAAGGCGACCACATGATCATCCGCACGCTGAGCACTTTTAGGAACTACATCATGGACTTCGAGGTTGGGAAGGAGTTTGAGGAGGATCTGACGGGCATAGACGACCGCAAGTGCATGGTGAGGCTTTGCGTTTGCCTGCGCATCTCCTTCCCAGGGTTCCTGACAAAGGTGGGGCTGGGTGATCCCAGAGGGGAGCAAGAGCCCTGCGTTCTGAGGGGCGGGAGATGTTCCCACTCCCGGCCCCCAAGGTAGGCAGCACCTGACTCATCAAGTTCCCCTTACATCCTAACCAGACAGTAACAGGAAAGCTGTGGCTTGTTGACTCGCTACCATGTCCTGGCTTTGAGCCAACGCTTTCTTTATATGCTTGACTTCATCCAATCATCACCACCCTTGAGGGAGGTCTGAGGATGCCCATTTTACAGCTGAGGAAACAGTCTTAAAGAGATGTGCCTGGAGTGGCACAGCTAGGGCAGGGCTGGGCAGGAGTTCCAGGCAAATCTGTTGACTCTATCTGTACTGTAGAGTGGGGGAGGAAGGAGAGAAGGGAGGAAAGCAAGGCCAAACATAGGCAACCTTTTTCAAGGGTAAACTTTCTACGTGGCAGAGCATGAAGTCACTCTGGGGAGCAGGGGGCACTGTGATCTATGCCTTCTGACCTGCCCCTCCTCATCCCCAAACTGGGGTTTGGCTTCCGGCCAGTGCCTTCCCTATCTTCCACTGCTTACAGGCAGCTGGCTGCCTTTGAACCCCGCAGCCAGCACCTACTCAGTGGGTCAATGCCCCTGCAGCCCAGGCCGGAAGGAGCAGCAGTGGAGGAGGGGAGTAAGCCACCCATAAACAAGGGTGGGAAGTTGGTGACCTGGAGACCCCAATTAGCGCCACCACGCTGCCTCCGGAAGGTCAGCCTTGAGCCTCCATCAGCATCCTGGGGGTCGCTGGGAGGTCAGGGTGCCGTCTGCCTCGCTCTCACAGTCCTGGGTCCCAACCTAGGGCCTGCCTTGCTTCTAGATGAGATTCTCCTCATTCTTCTTCCCCATCCCCTCCCACCCTCACTGAGGGGCTACTCCATGCCCGGCACTGTGCCAGCTGTTGTACTCCACAGTGAAGGAGGGATTACTAACCCCATATTTCTCAATGACTGAGGCTCCCAGGCGAAGAGATTGAAGAGGTAGGACTTTGAGGCCCAGACTCCTGCTTTGGGCTAAGCTCCTCTGTAGGTAGAGAGAAGCTCTTCTTTTTCTTTGCAGAACCCTGTGCCTGGGCTTTGGTTGACTGGTTGAAGGAGTGCCAGTGTCTGGGGATAAAGAGCCCCAGGCCAGGATGACTCACCCTTCCTGACTTGTTGATTCATCTGAAGGGGATCAGGAGTCAGTGATTACACTTGGAATAGTGGCGGAAGAGGGGGTGGCTGGCAAGGCAGATCCTCAGAGAGGCCACTGGAGGGAGAAAACACTGTGGTTGTAGTGAAATGTCAGGTCATGCTTCTAAACGCCCAAGGCCTCTTAATCCTCAAAGAGGCTCACAGTGGGAAAGGAGACTTTCAGTCAGAGTCTGCCTTGATAAAGTGGGGGCCCTGCCTGTCGGACCACTGCCCAAGGTCTGGTCCCTGGCTCCTTGCCTGGAACCGAATGTGAGAACAGTCCTTGTCCCCAGCCTACTCTTGAGGTACTTAGAAGGCACAGCAAGCATCTCTGTTTATTTTGGGTCACTGCCACTTCTGGAATGTGCTGGCTTATACATGCTTGGCTAATTATCTTTGCTCTTTCATTCCCACTCTTATCCATTAATGCATGAAGCATTTATTGATCACCTGGTAATACTGGTTAATATAAGCAGACCTCAGAGAGATTGCAGGTCCAGCCCCAGATCTCCACAATAAAACGAACGTCGAAATAAAGCGAGTCATACAGAGTTTTCCTTTTCCCAGTGCATATAAAACTTTTGGCTATACTAGACTGGTTTATTAAATGTGCAGTTATATTATGTGTAAACAATAGTGTATACACCTTAACTGAAATGCTCACCATCATCTGAGCCTTGGGCAAGTTGTAATCTTTTTGCGATATAGTACTGTCAAAGATTACTGATCACAGATCACCATAACAAATAGTGAAAAAGTGTGAAATACTAGGAGAATTACCAAAGTGTGACACAGAGACCAAATGTGAGCAAATGCTGTTGGAAAAAATGGCATCAATAGAATTGTCTGATGCAAATTTGCCACATACCTTCAATCTAAAAAGTGCAATATCATCAGGGACTCCCTGAGTGGTCCAGTGGTTAAGACCCTGCACTTCCAATGCAGGTTCAATCCTTTGTTGGAAAACTAAGATCCCACATGCCCAGCAGCATGGCCAAAATAAAAACCCACAGTATTTTCGAAGTGCAGTAAAACAAGGCAGGGGATAAAGTAAAATGCCTGTACTCATTGAGTGCTGAAGTACTATTCCCGTTTTATTTTAACTCACTGAATTTTCACAACACTGATTTTAACCCCATTTTACAGACGAGAAAACCAAGGCAAGATTTCTTGTGTGACCTTGGTGGATTAAGTAAGTGGCCTAGGGAGGGTTTGCCTGTGGTCTGACCCAGTGGAACATGTCACATTCTCTGATGTCCAGGAACTCACAGTCTTTGTGGTGGAGACAGATGCACACAGAGTCAGAACACAGTGTGATCAGTGGTGACAAAGGGAAGCACCAGAGGAGGGGATCCCAGAAGGAGTTCCGGAGGTGGTGACGTCACAACTTACTGTAACAGAAAATGGGAAGGGTGGGTAGGAGGGAGGAATTAGTTCTGCCATAGGTGAACAGATCAGGGACCCCAGCAGTTGGGCAAACTCAGTGACATTGGGTGAGGACTCACGGTCACGTCTGCTGTCTCAGAATTCAGGGAGGGCCCCCTCCCGAGTAGACAGCAGGCACTCATCTTGCTGTTGCGAATGGAGAAGATGGACTGCCCTCTGCTCCAGCCTTCCTTTGGCCCCTGACTGCAGAGAAGTCCTTCTTCCCAGCTGTCCAGTCGAATTGGGTAGCCACAAGGAAGAGCATGGCTAGGGAAGGGTGCAGTATGATACAATGATAGCAACTATCTAGCCTGTGCTTGTGAATGGAGAGGAGTTGCCTGCAAGAGGCCACATAGCTCAGGCCAGGGACCCCCGGGGGTTCTGAGCAAGGTGGTTGCCAAAGATAATGTCCCTTCTGCTCCCCATGCTCTGCACCCAGCAGGAGGAGCTGTGGCTGGAGGAAGACAGTTCTCAGCATCAGTTGGCCTCATTCTAACACATTCATCCCAGCACATTGCAAGTAGCTCATTTCTCACCTATTATGTTCATTCCTTTCTTGGTCCTACAAGCATTTCGTTGGTGTTTATCTTTGCAGCCCTCGTGTTACTGACATGAATCACACGGGAGTCCTGCCCTCCTGGAGCTCAGTGTAATGGAGGCAACAGTCCAAAGCAGCTGATCATACTGAGATGGTGTGCTGACGGGGAGGGACAGGCAGAGAAGGACCCCCAGGTCTGGGAGGTCAGGAGCTGTTCCTGCAGAAAGTGGTCTCAGCAGTGGCTTGAAGGATAGGCAGGAAATGGGCAGACAACAGGAAGCATGAGAACAAAGCCAAGGCCAAGAGAATAGCTCTTGTTTTTATCGTTGTTCAGTCACTCGGTTGTGTCTGACTCTGCAACCCCATGGACTGCAGCCCACCAGGCTTCCCTGTCCTTCACCTTCTCCCAGAGCTTGCTCAAACTCATGTTCATTGAGTCAGTGATGCCATCCAACCATCTCATCCTCTGTCATCCCCTTCTCCTCCTGCTTTCAGTCTTTCCCAGCATCAGGGTCTTTTCCAATGAGTCAGTTCTTCGCATCAGATGGCCAAAGTATTGGAGATTCAGCTTTAGCATCAGTCCTTCCAATGAATATTCAGGGTTGATTTCTTTTAGGGTCAATCCTAAAAGATTTGGTTTGATCTCCTTGCAGTCCAAGGGAGTCTCAAGTGTCTTCTCCAACAGCACTTGGTACTTGCTATTTCAAACCTGTCCCACACCAGCCCTGGGCTCAGCCTGGGGACACAAAGACACCCAGGCCAGTGGAGGAGCCAGACACATCCTCAGGCCTTTACCACCCAGTGCAGTGTAGAAGCACAGTGGGCTGGGAACACAGGGCTGGTAGGGCGGGGAGCAGGCAGTGGTCAAGGAGGGTTCCCTGGAGCCGTGGGGAGCCTTGAAGGACAAGTAAGAATTAGGCCCAGAGGTCAGAGAAGGCCTGGCTGTGAGGGGTTTTATCAGGGAAAGAGGTGCAGTCTGCAAAGACTTCATGTAGCCAGAGAGTAGGGTGTGGCTGGAGAAGAGGGCGGTGCTGGGGCCCCAGCAGGGGGCCTGGAGCTAACCAGTTGGACGCCAGAGAGCCTGGAAGAGGCGTGGTCAGGCTGCCATCCTCCCCAAAGGGCCCAGAGAGCTCTGCTCCTGCCTTTTTCCCTGGAACCCTTATCTGTCTTCTAGAACAGCAGCCAGAGGATGAAATCCGGCCTGCAGATGTGTTTTATTTGGCTTGTACCATGTTTGACAAATTTCAGAGCCAATTGCCAGTGATTGCCAAAGATTGTTATGTCATAGAAAAATCCATAATCCTGGCTGTTCATACCCCAACAGAATCAAGACTGCTGAAAAGGCTGGGTGCCCTTTTAGTTCTGTGCCATGTAGATCCCTGGGACATGGTCGCAGTTGCTCCCACCCCCACTCCATTACCTGAAGTCCAGGATCAAACAGCCATATATCATTGTTTGCCTTGTGCATTCCTGAGAGCAGTGGTTCCCAGAGCTGAGATCAGCAGCAGCAGCAGTGTGTGAGGACTTGTTAGAAAAACAGATTTTCCAGCCAGACCCCTGGCCTCCCAAATCAGGAACTTTGGGGGTGAGGCCTACAATCTGGGTTCCAATAAGCCACTAGGTGGTTCTGGTTCAACCAAACCTTGAGAACCACCACTTTGGAGAAAAGAGACCTCTCTGTAACTGCGTCTCTAGAAAAAGTGGAAAACATTCAGCGATAGTTTTTAGGCCCAGTGTAGAGGACCACATGCCACCGGCTGGCTTAGCCCGTTCCTGGACCCGTCTGGACCTGGCAGCCATGTCCAGCACCGCCTGAAATGGCTCTGCGGTCTCTCCCCAGGCTGACGGGTGGAAGGACTCAGATCTATGGAGCCCAGGATCACTCAGCTCTCATTTCCAGTCAGTTCTGTTCAGATCTTTACATGACCGCAAGCAGTCAGGGCTGTCATCTTGGTGGAAATGTGTCAAGCCTGGCTCCAGCTTTTCTCCACCGCCTCCTGCATGCCTTTATCCATTAAAATGAAATTGCAGGCCCAGTTTGAAACCAGTATAATTTATTGAATCTAGCAGATGGAGGCCTTGGCAGAGTGGGGGACCTGCCAAAAGAGAGGTGCTCCTTCACTTCAAATACTGTTACCCACACCCAGGCCAAGGAGCCTCTCAGCGCAAAGAATGATCCGACTCCTGGTTCCAGCTCCCCCAGCACAAGCTGCTTTTATGGGAGAAGACGAGCCTCGGCCAGGGTCTCAGCCAGAAGCCTGGCTCTGTGTGCTGGTGGCAGAAGGGCCATTTGTCATCCCACCGTGGACCCTGGGGAAACTGCAGCTTTGTTCACTCAGGAGCGGGCTCCTCCTCCCAGGCAGAGGCCTTGCTTCCAGCTCCAGCCTTGAACTCAGGATGACCCCTTCCAGAGAGCCTGCCTTCCGCTTCCAGCCTTCTGTTGCTGCTGTCTGTTTTTATGGTAAAAGGAAAAAAAGAATTCAAACAGCACAGGAGACAGTGGACTGAGAAGGAAAGTCCCCTTCCTAAACTCAGCCTCGTTCCCACTCCCCAGAGGTAACCACTGGTACTGTTTCTGGCTGGTCTGTCCCAAAATCCCCCTCAGATATAGAAGCCAGCAGCTCTGTAGCTATTGAGTAGATAATTGGTCAATTGTTGTTAGTGAACTAAGTCGTGACTCTTGCGACCCCATGAACTGTAGTCCTCCAGGCTCCTCTGTCCATGGGATTTTCCAGACAAGAGTGCTAGAAAGATCTCCTTCTCCAGGGGATCTTTCTGATCCAGGGATCAAACCCACATCTCCTGCATTAGCAGGCGGATTCTTTACCACTGAGCCACCTGGGAAGCCCTCCCAAATTGGTCAATATTTCTACCAAAAGACAGAGAGAGAGAGGA
>SJYQ01002300.1:94477-116500 GCA_006410935.1 Redunca redunca
GGAGGGTGGGTGGCAGGGGGAATCCAGTGTGCAATGAGTCAGAAAAATCATCTTATTCTTTGACTCAGAGATCCCACTTATGGAATTCCGTTCCAGGAAAATCGTTCAGAAGATAGGCTGTATCTATTAATATTTGTACAAAGGAATTTGTAGAAGCTGGGCAGTAATAATCCTCAACAGCCCATAGAATCAGAGCCACCCTCTAAGGGCTATGTACGGCAGTCTCCGCCCTAGTGCCTGATGTATAATGTATTATATATTCAGTCCTCCAACAATCCTAGAGCCGAGAGGTACTCTTCTTTTTAACAGACAGGGGCCCATGGTCCTGCCAGGGTCACACTCCCGGTTAACCATAGTCCAGGATTCAACTTCAGACCTTTGACTCCCAACTTTGTGTGGTTCACACAACAGGCCGCCTCCTGCTATTGTCCCTAAACGCCTGGGACCGCAGGTGTTTAGAGTGGCTGTGGGCTTTTATTTCCATAAACCACTGTGTAGCCATGAAAGTGACTGCTGTGAAGATAAATGGAAAGTGTTTATGGACAACCCATCCACAAGTTCCATAGATTCTGCTTCTTAATCTCTCTCTCCCCTTTCACCATCGTCTGAGTATCTCTTGCCTGTAATAATAATAACAGTTAACATCTCTTACACTTAGTATGTGCCAGGCTCAGCACTTTCCACGGAGGATTTCATTTAATTACTCCAGTATCTTCACACTAATCTCCCTTCTACCGTCCTTCACATTCTGAAGAGGGAAATGGGGATTTCCCTGGCAGTCCAGTGCTTAAGACTCTGCACATACCATCCTCTTTTGCACCTCTTTGCACTCTTCCCTGGGATAAGTCCCCTGCTTCCTCTCCCTGGGAGGATACTTACTCATGGTCAGGACCAGCCCAGGTTTAACTGCTCCACAGACCTCATCCTGACTCCCCATCCCCCTTCATCCTCCCCTCCGTGTCCCTCTCCACAGGTGCTGCCCCAGGGCGCCTGTGATGCTCAGTACATTTGAGATGCTTAGCAGTGGGGCCCACACCTTTGTATCTCCAGTGGCTGGCACAACTAGCTCCAGTGTGGAATGAGTATAGAAACGGTGAACCCTCAGACAGTATAGGTGGTCATCATTCACCATATCTACGAGATCTACTTGCCATTAAAAACTAGCTAAGCTGTGTTGCTATTGTGGATTCTAAACACTTTCTATGCATTAATTCTTTGAATCCTCAAAGTTCTATGATAAAGATGCCAAAATTCTAGATTGAGGGAAATATTAATAAGAAATGAATAGATATCATTTGTCTGAGATCAGGGAGCTAGCTGGTAGAGCCAGGATTTAGATCCAGGCTGTCTCACTTCAGGTTGTTACCAGAGAAAGATGGAAGCATTGTTATGTTAAGGGGTCAGGGCTCTGAATTAATTTCTCTGTGAGACTTTTGCAGTCTCAGATGCTGTGTCTCCCGGGGAAGCTGTGATATCCTGGCATGGGATTGGTAGGGGAGGTGAGAGGTTTGGCTTTCATCTCATTCTCCCTGGCAGTGGAGGCTGCCCTGCTGGCCAAGATCTGCAGCTTCCAGGCTGAGGGTAGCTGTTCTTGGCCCTCCTCTAAACTCTTGCTTGTCCACAGTCCATTTCCCTTCATGGTAGGGCCCGGGGTTCATAATCGGTTCGGTTCATCTTTGGAGTCCCATCTCTGCCACTTAACAAACTGGGTGTCATTCAGCAAGTTACTTCACCTTCCTATTCCTTCACTTGTCTGTGAAATGGGAATAATTATCAAGTAAGGGATATCTGCATCTAATGAGGATTAGATGCGGGTAAGCCTGCAGTCAACCGCTCTATCAGTAGGTGCTGTATCAGTAGCTCTCTCACTTTATAAGCTGTGTCCTCCAGGAGACAAATTCTGCAGGCGGTATTGTGTGAAGAGACACCTGGCCACTTAGAGAAGAGCTAGTAGGTTACACGTGCAGAGGCTGGGCTGCAGGGGCACCTGCCTCTTTACACCCACTGAGAACATGGGCATGGAGGGCAAGGCCAAGAGCTAAGAAGAGTCCAGCTCTAAAACAGGTCCTTCCAAACCCTTGTTTCATTTCCTCCTGATGGCTCTGTTCTATGGCAGGACTTATTAGCCCCGTTTTGCAGATGAAGAGTTCAAAAGGCAAATAGCTGGGATCACCCAGCTAGAAAGAGGTGGGGATGGATTGGAGTCCAGACCAGCCCCTGTCCAAGGCTGTCACTGGGTCCCTCACCAGTGCCCAGCTAGGTCAGGCAAGTTGCTGCCTGATGGCCAGACCAGCCTCACACACAATCTGCCAGATTCAATGGCAATGGTATCCATGGCTGCAAGATGTTCCTGTGGAGCAATGGGCAGGCTGTGGGTTCAGAGTCAGGGAGAAGTGGCTGGAAACTAACCTGTTTCTATGAGGCTAATTTATAGAACAAACAGCCACATTGCCTAGGATGAAAAAGTGAAAATGACTCGGTCGTGTCTGACTCATTGTGACCCCATGAACTGTAGCCTGCCAGGCTCCTCTGTCCATGGAATTCTCCAGGCAAGAATACTGGAGTGAGTAGACATTCCCTTCTCTAGGAGATCTTCCTGACTCAGGGATCGAACCCGGGTCTTCCGCATTTCAGGCAGATTCTTTACCATCTGAGCCACGAGGGAAGCCCCTTGCCTAGGACAGCTTGTCTGTAAAAGAAAAAAGGGGGGTGTTCATTGCTTGAAAATTTACAAGAGTACCCCTAGAATGTTTTCTGCCATTATTTATTCTGTTGAGTCAACAAACAATACTGTGCGTTTTCTCTGCTCTAGACGCTAAGGTGGGGGCTGGTATCCTGCAGTGGATAAAAGTATCATAGACTCAAAGGAATTCTTCGTCAAGACATCCTGACCTGCTTGACCTTCCCTGGTTACTGTGCTGCCATCTCTTATCTTCCGGGAATTGTTTGTTTCTGTTTGCTTTGAAAGATAAACAAAAAAATAGAGGCCAGAAGTCCCCATGGAAGAGATGAGGCCTCCCCTGAGTAGGCTCTGCTCTTCTGAGCCTCTCTGAGCACCTTCTGGCAGGACAGCCCCTCCTTTATTCCACCCCCACTGCAGGTGGACTTGGGAATAAACCAATTCCTTGTACCTGCCCAAGTAGTAGAGCCAACTCTGCCTGCCAGATAGGCAAATATTTAGATTTTCTATTGTACCAGGTTTGGTGGGTTAGAGCCACAAAGTTGTGAAGTGAGAAAAAAGAGATGCTGGTACATTCTGGGGTTGGAGGTGTGGAATTAGTCTCCCTAAGGGGTATCTTTCCAGAAGGGTCCAGCCAGGCAAAGCCCATTTGGAAGCCTCACTCATGCAGCCCCCTGAGCTCCCTGCATCTGTACAGGCTATTCTCTTAGCCTGAAATTCCCTCATTCCTCTTTTCCAATTTCTGTTTCTTAACCTAACTCTTGATGTTTTTTGGTGTTGATTCCAGCATCACCTCCTCCAGGAAGACTTCCCTGATGGACTTCTGTCTCCACTTCAGAGTCTGATGAGGTGCCCTCCCACTTCCACAGTTACCATCACCTACTTCTAGCTGCATTTGCCGTTCTGCAGGAATTCTCTGTCTTCAATAGTCTGTGAGCTCTTTAGAGCAGAATCTTCACCTTCCCTGCCTTCTGTTTCTAGCATGTGAGGCTGGCGTGCAACCTATCTTTGCTGAATGTTGCTCACTTACACAGAAAAGTGACAGTTGTTAGTCACTCAGTCGTGTCCAAATCTGCAACCCCATAGACTATAACCCACCAGGCTCCTCAGTCCATGGGATTCTCCAGGCAAGAACACTGGAGTGGATAGCCATTCTCTTCTCCAGGGGATCCTCCCAACCCAGGAATTGAACCCCGGTCTCTCTCATTGCAGGCAGATTCTTTATTGTCTTAGCCACCAGGGAAGCCCTTGATTACACAGAGCTGTGATGCAAAACCTTGTTGTTCATTCAAGGGTTAGCTTATATCAGGGAAATGCAGAGCCCAGTAGCCAAGAGCATACGCTCTGAGGTCAAACCTCATCTCCCCACTTCATGACTGGGGGACCTGTTTTCAAATGTTATCTATTATTTTTGGCTTCATTAGGCCCTCTAGTGGCAGCAAGTGGGCTGTTTAGTTGTAGTGCGCTGACTTAGTTGTTCCAGGGCATGTGGGATCTTAGTTCCCTGACCAGAGATCAAACCCATGGCCCCTGTACTGGAAGGTGGACTCTTAACCACCAGACGACCAGGAAAGTCCCAATGGCTGAGTGACCGTAAAGCCTCAGTCTCCACATATGTAAACTGGGGAGAAGCATCCCTGCCCCAGAGGTTTAGGGAATCAAATATGTTAATCAATCAAACAAATCAGATATGTTGTCGCCAAGTCATGCCTGACTCTTCACAATCCCATGGACTGCAGCACACCGGGCTTATCTATCTCTCACCATCTCCCAAAGTTTGCCCAAGGTCATTCCATTGAGTCAGTGATGCCATCCTCTGTCACCCTCTTCTCCTTCTGTCCTCAGTCTTTCCCAGCCTCAGGTCTTTTCCAGTGAGTCAGTTGTTCACATCATGTGGCCAAAATGTTGATATGACCCACACTTTAATACCCTGCCCAGCATGCAGTGAGTATTCAGTTCCTGATTTGGGGGGATGATGATGATGGCAATAATGACAGGATGCTGTTACTTCCACCAAGAAGGACCCAGCAAACAGGACACAGATGGCATTGGTGCTAGCTGGCATGCCTGCCTTCCCTCCAGGCTGAGCTGCTTCATGGCAGAGCTTGGGTCCAGTCCAGACTTCGGGCCATCCTCAGCACTAAGCCCCTGGAATGACTGAGCCCAGTTCCATGGGAACCCCATGACTTTCTCCAGCCTCACTCCCTCTTCCCCAGAATGCTGGCCTCACGGGACCTTGAGCTCTCTGATGGTTTGTTGTTTTAAAATTAATCCTGGGTACCTTCTGGAATTTGTAAGGACTTTTAAAATGACTTGTCAAGATTTAACATTTTATTGTTTTGTTTGTCCTAAGATTCACGGTATCATTTGCTCTTGGCTTCTTCATGGTGTTGGAATCACATTTGTCCACGTCCACGAAGGCCTACTGTAGCTTTATGGGTCCGTAGCTGTTGCTTATGATGGCTTTTATGTACCTAATTACTTGTTCATTTTTTAAGGTCTTATTAATCTAGTTTTAACCTGCTTTTAGAATGAATTGGCTTTTCCCCTGAATGTGCTAATTTTAAGTCATTGCCAGCCCCCTGGTAATGGATCAGAAGATCACCCAGCCTGGCCTCCTAGGCAGGGGAGCTCGTGGAGTCAGCCAGAAAGAAATGGGTTCAAGTGATGGCTCAACCCCCAACCCTGAGATGGCTTGGGCGGGTTACTTAACAAGCCTAATTTTGATCAGCTGTAAAGCTTGAGCTGTAAAGCTCCCAGTACCCTACCCAGCACTTGGCAGGTTCTCACTTACTTTCCCTGTCCTTCTTACCCTCCCACTTCCATATTTAACAGTACTAGAGTCTAAAAACATCCTCCTTGTCCCAGAAACCCTCAAAAGGTGAAGCACCAAACTCCAGGAGGAATAGACAATTTGTATCTTTTATCCATTCACATCACGTATAGAAAGTGTCTAGTCACTGTCTGGATTTTCAATTTTCCCCTTAAATTTAAAGAGCACAGGCTTTGGAGGGCTCTGGCCTTTGCAGGCAGAACCAATCATGGACAAGACCTCCCCTCTTAGGACGTGGCTATGGAACCACAGAGGCAATCAGGTCCAGCCCTAGGCCTCCAAGCAGAGGCCTCCCAGAGCTGGGAGGGCAAGTGCAGAAGGACCACTGATCCATCATCCCCCTGTTTGTGGGAGTGGATGTTTGGAGCTCTAAGGATCATTATAAATTCTTGGCAGCTAAGTTGAATTTCACTGTCTGTGGCTCATGCCAGGTCACTGGGTCCATTCAGTGGGAATGGTCTGTCACTCCCAGTACAGGTCACTCAGATGGAGTGAGAGGCCTCAAGGCGTCCTTGGGACCAGCTTCCTCAGGCTGCCTGTGGGACCTGAGTTTTTGATGTCGCCTCCATGCCAGCTCGGGTTTCTAAGTGGTCAGGGGAACTGCATAATGACTTTTGAAGTGGCAGTCCCCTGTCAGAGGACTGACTGTCTTCGCTCATCTTTTGGTGCATGTGTTTCTGGGAAAGCTGCTGACAAGGCCAAAATGTTGGGGGTTATTAGTTTTTAATAGAAAAGTTGGACCGGCTTTGCTTTATAACCAGCCACCTTGGTCTGCAGCTCATTTGCAGACTTCAGATGGACTGTGAGAATTACTGTCAGGAGGAGAGCTGAAGGTGGCCATACATTCCCCTTACATTCCCCTTGTCCTTGACTTGTCTGGTCTTCAGTTCCAAGGTGGGCCCCCAGAGCCCATGGTGCGGGGGTGGGAGGACACCACACTGTCTCTGTGATCTGTACCATACCCACCTCAGCTCCCACTGGCACCTGCCTTCCTATGCCACTTAAAAAGCATCAGGAACATCCTCTTGCCTAAAAGTGCCCCACTAGACCCTGATTACAGGATTAAGCCATGATGAGTGTCCACGCTGGGAAATTGAATTGAATGACCTCTTAAAGACCCTTTCAGATCTGCATTCACAGTGCAAGCTGAGCCTCATTCCAGACTTTGCCTGATGTGCCAAAGGTGGCTGCTCACCGCAGAGGGAGGTCACAGAAGAAGTCCTTGGGTTCCGGGAAAGATTGTTATCATAAGCTGTTTTGTGTCATATAAAAACAAGCAACCATTGTTCGTTACCCACCCATTTCCCAACATTCTTTCCTTCTGTCCTCTTATGTGTTTGTAGATGATCACCCTCCTCCCTGACTCCCCACCCCTTTTCTGTTCTTAGGAAAAATCTGTTCCTGTGGGAAATGGCTGGTTTATTCCCACAGGATACAAAGCTTAAAAAAGAAAAATCCATGTCCACCAACCCACTCCAGTATTCTTGCCTGGAGAATCCCATGGACGGAGGAGCCTGGTGGGCTACAGTCCACGGGGTCGCAAAGAGTCGGACACGACTGAGCGACTTAACTTTCAACTTTCAACCAAGTATGAACAGGGAACAGCAAAGTGGGAGAACTCAATCGCATTTTCAGAGCCACTGCAGCTTTCAGTGGGGAGTCTCCAAATAGGTCTTCTATTTAAACAAAGACTAATTAAATTTTAGGGGAAGCAGACATCTCAGGGCTCCTGGGCACCCAAGTCAGCAGGCAGCCCTGCAGGGTCTCCTCTTGGATCCAAGTCTTCTGGAAGGGAAGGCGCTTCTGAAACATTTAGCCATGGTAACTAGCTTGTCCATCACTTCTCTAATCTCCAACTTTAAAAAGAAAGGCTTTAAAAAAAAGAAAGAAACAAATGCTTTAGTTATTGTTCAACTTTGACAAGCGAATCCCACCTTTATCTAAGTTCTGGATGTCATGATCACCATTACCTAGGGCCCCATACACAGGCCCTATGCATTTTATGTATATTTTCTCTCATCCTCAGCATAAACTGGTAAAGTGGGTCTTGTCATTATCCAAAGCCACTTAACAAACCACCCCAAAATGTAATATGTTAAAACAACCACCATTTACTCTCACTCATGGTTCTGTGGGTTGATTGGGTATTCGCAGCTTCATGTGAGTGCATTCAGCTGAAGGCTCAGTTGAGGACCCTCAGTTCTCCTACAGTGATCACTTTTTCTCATCCTCTGGAGCTTATCATGTGGTCTTTCAACCCAGTAGAAGAGCCTCAGTTCAGTTCAGTTCAGTCGCTCAGCCGTGTCCGACTCTGTGACCCCATAGACTGCAGCACGCCAGACCTCCCTGTCCATCGCCAGCTCCCGGAGTTTACTCAAACTCATTGAGTCAGTGATGCCATCCAACCATCTCATCCTCTGTCGTNGCTGGGAAATTGAATTGAATGACCTCTTAAAGACCCTTTCAGATCTGCATTCACAGTGCAAGCTGAGCCTCATTCCAGACTTTGCCTGATGTGCCAAAGGTGGCTGCTCACCGCAGAGGGAGGTCACAGAAGAAGTCCTTGGGTTCCGGGAAAGATTGTTATCATAAGCTGTTTTGTGTCATATAAAAACAAGCAACCATTGTTCGTTACCCACCCATTTCCCAACATTCTTTCCTTCTGTCCTCTTATGCGTTTGTAGATGATCACCCTCCTCCCTGACTCCCCACCCCTTACAGGAAAAATCTGTTCCTGTGGGAAATGGCTGGTTTATTCCCACAGGATACAAAGCTTAAAAAAGAAAAATCCATGTCCACCAACCCACTCCAGTATTCTTGCCTGGAGAATCCCATGGACGGAGGAGCCTGGTGGGCTACAGTCCACGGGGTCGCAAAGAGTCGGACACGACTGAGCGACTTAACTTTCAACTTTCAACCAAGTATGAACAGGGAACAGCAAAGTGGGAGAACTCAATCGCATTTTCAGAGCCACTGCAGCTTTCAGTGGGGAGTCTCCAAATAGGTCTTCTATTTAAACAAAGACTAATTAAATTTTAGGGGAAGCAGACATCTCAGGGCTCCTGGGCACCCGAGTCAGCAGGCAGCCCTGCAGGGTCTCCTCTTGGATCCAAGTCTTCTGGAAGGGAAGGCGCTTCTGAAACATTTAGCCATGGTAACTAGCTTGTCCATCACTTCTCTAATCTCCAACTTTAAAAAGAAAGGCTTTAAAAAAAAGAAAGAAACAAATGCTTTAGTTATTGTTCAACTTTGACAAGCGAATCCCACCTTTATCTAAGTTCTGGATGTCATGATCACCATTACCTAGGGCCCCATACACAGGCCCTATGCATTTTATGTATATTTTCTCTCATCCTCAGCATAAACTGGTAAAGTGGGTCTTGTCATTATCCAAAGCCACTTAACAAACCACCCCAAAATGTAATATGTTAAAACAACCACCATTTACTCTCACTCATGGTTCTGTGGGTTGATTGGGTATTCGCAGCTTCATGTGAGTGCATTCAGCTGAAGGCTCAGTTGAGGACCCTCAGTTCTCCTACAGTGATCACTTTTTCTCATCCTCTGGAGCTTATCATGTGGTCTTTCAACCCAGTAGAAGAGCCTCAGTTCAGTTCAGTTCAGTCGCTCAGCCGTGTCCGACTCTGTGACCCCATAGACTGCAGCACGCCAGACCTCCCTGTCCATCGCCAGCTCCCGGAGTTTACTCAAACTCATTGAGTCAGTGATGCCATCCAACCATCTCATCCTCTGTCGTCCCCTTCTCCTCCCACCTTCAATCTTTCCCAGCATCAGGGTCTTTTCCAATGAGTCAGCTCTTCGCATCAGGTGGCCAAAGTATTGGAGTTTCAGCTTCAACATCAGTCCTTCCAATGAATATTCAGGACTGATCTTCAGAATGGACTGGTTGGATCTCCTTGCAGTCCAAGGGACTCTCAAGAGTCTTCTCCAACACCACAATTCAAAAGCATCAATTCTCCAGCACTCAGCTTTCTTTACAGTTCAACTCTCACATCCATACATGACTACTGGAAAAACCATAGCCTTGACTAGAGGGACCTTTGTTGTTGGCAAAGTGATGTCTCTGCTTTTTAATATGCTGTCCAGGTTGGTCATAACTTTTCTTCCAAGGAGCAAGCATCTTAATTTCATGGCTGCAGCCACCATCTACAGTGATTTTGGAGCACAAGAAAATAAAGTCTGTCACTGTTTCCCCATCTATTTGCCTTGAAGTGATGGGACCAGATGCCATGTAGAATAGCCTGCACTTCCTTAAAGCACAACAGCTCCATCCCAAGAGGGAGGATCCTGAGATGATGAGCCCCCAGTGAGCCCAAGGGCTTCTGAAAGCACTGTTTGTATTGTGCTTCCTGCTGTCCCATTGGCCAAAGCAACTCACACCACCAAGGCCAGAATCAGTGTGGGAGGGGGCTTCCCAAGGGTGTGAACATCATATGACCCACTGGGGATCCTGATGGAACAGTCTGCCACAGAAGGTACTGTGAATCCCTCTTTTGTAGATGAGGGCCCTGAGGCTCAGAGAGGTTCCTCCCGTTGCCCAAGGTCATCCCCCACAGCTCAGGACAGAGGGTCCAGGTCTGTTGACTCCAGGGAACGTGTTCTTTGCTGACAATACTGGGTCAACCTGATACAGCATGAGAGGGAGACAGATACCAAGAGCTGAGCTTCCCAGCCTCTTTAACCCAGAGGACAATCAGTAGGCTCTCTGGCCCCTTGGTGAGTGTTCCACCAGCAGACCAGAGCCATGGGGCTGTGTGAGGGCAAAGGCAGCGTCAGGAGGCATTGAAGACATGCTCCAGGCCGCTGTCGCAGTTATAGTCCAGGGTTATGACCCTGTCTACCTCACCCTCCTTCAGCACTGGCCTGCTTGTCTGTAATGACTGTTTGGAATGCCTTCCCACTTTAGAAAGCTAGTCACATTTCCTCAAGAATGAGGGCCCTCCTGCCTCTGTGCTTCCCCTGACGCCAGCACCTACAACACTGAGCTATAACCACCTGGCATGTCACTGTCCCCCCTTCTCTGTGGTGGTCTCTTAGGGGCATGGGTCTTCAGGACTCAACTCTGGCACAGCACCCACACCCAGCAATGGTTGGGCTGAACTGAAGGGTCTTCTTTCCAGGGGCTGCTCAGAGTCTTAGCATAATGCCCATGTTTTCTCTGCAGCCCCTCAAAATTTACCAGACATCTGCTGGGTACCCTGCATGGGCTGGGAAACAAGAGGGCACTGTGTCATGTAAGGCTCATGTTCCAGCCCAGGTTCTTTTCCTCATTTGCTGGGTGACACTGAGAAAGTCACCTAATCTCTCTGAGCTCAGCCCCTCCTATATCTTCAATACAGACAAGAACCAGTCTCTTTTCTGCCTAACTCACCCAGGGTCAAGAGTCAACAAGAATTCTAGGCTGAGAAAGTACTTCCTGTGGAAACTGACAAAGCGTTTGTGTGTTTGGGATCCTTCTCTTTGAGGGTCTGATTTGTAGGGCTTTGATGCATTAGAGAAGGAAATGGCAACCCACTCCAGTGTTCTTGCCTGGAGAATCCCAGGGACGGGGGAGCCTGGTGGGCTGCCGTCTATGGGGTCGCACAGAGTCGGACACGACTGAAGTGACTTAGCAGCAGCAGCAGCAACAAAGAGTTCTCTACACTCCAAGAGCTTTCTGCTCCCTGAATCCCTAGATCTATCATGAAGCCTGAAATTGCACCATCCATCACTTTTGATAAGGTATTTTTATTATCTATATCCAAATGGTCCCTGTTAAAAGATGCCAAATGATCTGGAAAGGGTAACGTGTTAGAACCAGAGCAAAGCCTGCTTTACCATTAATGAACATCTCTTTCAAGCTCGTTCTCTGAAATTGATGTTGGAAGGGAAGCAGGTGTGAGCCTTCTGGAGATCAAGGTGGTGATATTTATCAAAAACCTTAAAAGTATGCTCACTCTTTCATGCAAGCCTTTTTGCCTCAGAATTTATTCTAACAAAACATTGTGTTCAAAACTGTATACACAGAAGTCTCTTATTTATAGTAGCACAGAATTATAAATAACCTAAATGTCCAAGAATAGGTAACAGGTTAAATAATGGTGCATGTACAAGGAAATACTGCCAGGACTGCCTTCCATGGGCCTGTGATCAGGGCAGCTCCACAGGCTCCTCTTCCCAGAAGGGCCCCTCCCTTGGTTTAATGCTCTGCTGTCACTGTCTTAAAATTCTTGCGTGCTTGCTGAGTCGCTTCAGTTGTGTCCGACTCTTTGCAACCCCAGGACTGTAGCCTGCCAGGCTCCTCTGTCTATGGGATTCTTCAGGCAAAAATACTGGAGTGGGTTGCCATGCCTTTCTCCAGGGGATCTTCCCAGCCCAGGGATCTTACATCTTCTGCACTGGCAGGCAGGTTCTTTACCATCCTTAATCATTTTTTAAAAAGGAGTCTTCATTTTCATTTTTTGCTGGCCGGGCCTTACAAATTGTGTATCCATTTCCTAAATAATACATAACAATTAAAATAATGCTTATGGAGAATATTTGTCAAAGTGGGAAACTGCTTCTGTTAAATGAAGAAACGGGTACAAAACCACGAATGATGCAACCCTGAACCGGCACATCTTATGTCTTCTGCATTGGCAGGCGGGTTCTTTACCACTTGGGAAGCCCACTTTTTTTAAAACAAAAACATTATACATAGAGATTCTGGCAGGTTACAGTCCATGGAGTCGCAAAGAGTGGAACACAGCTGAGCAACTAACACTTTCAACTTTCATACATAGAGAAAAAAAGACGACAGAAATGCACCAAAATGTTAGAGTAATTATCTCTGAAGAAGCAAGATTACAATATTCTTTTTATTACTGTGATCTTTTTTGAGCATTTCTTGCGTTTCCTAGGACGGAGGGTAGGAATCTGCTCCTTGCCTCTAATGTTTCCAGTAGAGACAGAAGTGTATCTGTTGTATACATACAAGTGTATCTCTTGAGCGTCAAGGTTCTGTCTTGGCCTCAGGGTGTATCTGGAGCCCTCTGTATGCAGGGGAGACTTCTGAATAAACATGAAGAGCAGCTCAGTTGATGAGGAGGCCGAGTGTCTTGAAGTTGATTTCAGTCCCCACTTCCCTTCACAGGCTGGGTGTGCACAAGGCGCTCAGCGAACGGTCATCCTGTCTGTGGCTTGAGGTCATTGGTAGCCTTTACCCTACACCCACCTTCTCAGACGTTTGCTTCATTCTGCTCTGACTTGGAGGTGGGACCTTCCCTCTGGCTTGGGGCTGGACATGTGACCCGAGTGATCTCTGCACCAGGGAAAGAAGCCGCTCTCACCCCAAGTCCTCCCATGCCCCTCGCCCTCTGGGCTCCAGGAGCAGAGGGCAGCTTGATTCCTGGGTGGAGCTGGGGACACACCGGCTCCACCTGTCCCCTTTGTGCCTGCCTCTCACGGCAGGCTTCATCCCAACAGTAGGGGGCGGTAGAGATCAGCAAACCCAGGCTGGAGACGGGGTGGAGTAGGAAGGGGCAGGTGGTCATCCTGTAGGGAGTGCACCCCTCACTCCACACCCACTTCCCAGATTCCTCCTGCTCTCCTAAATCCTTTTCAGGCAATTGCTAACTGTTTTCTCAGCTGAGCAGGGCAGGAACACAAGAATCCTAGAAGCTTACCTCTGTGAAGCCAAGGCCTCTTGAGTTCATGGCCTCTGACCGCCTCATATGACAAATGAGGACACTGGGGCTCAGAGAAGTGATGGACTTGCTCAGAGCCTCACAGTGAAGGGACACATGGGGTTCTAACCTCTCCAGGGGGTAGGGCAGAGCTCAATGGACTGGAGGTGGGCAGCTGTAGATATGGGAGACGCCCACTGCACACAGGTCTCAGTCTAGCCCATGCGCTTCTGGGCTGTCTTCCGTCTAAATTCCAGCACTCCCAGCTCTGTATTTCTGGGTAGATCCATGTGCAGAGACTGGGCCTCCTCCTGCTGTCTGTCTGGCCATCAGCACGCCCATTACCTGTGGTGGCACACAAGGCTCAGGGAAGATGTGAGAGCTCAAGGTGGGGTAGGGGGTAGGGGTTGGTGGCCTGACCAGAAGGGCAGACAAGTTGCTTCCTCCTCTGTCCCCACTTGGTCCCCTGGAACCTGGAACCGGACACGGAACCCATCTTGAGGAGCTTCCTGAGCATGCTCCACATCCATGCCTGCCCCAGCCCCATTCTCAGCCTTTGCACTGTCAGCCACACCCCAGTGACTTTTTCTCTCCTAATTGCCCATTTACATTTATGAAGGTTTTTGTAAATTTTAAAACTGACTTGCATGTGATGGGCAAGGAGCACGAGGCTGTAGATTTCTCTAATGAAACTGACTTGAGCGCACCGTGGATTCTCAAGGTTGGGGCTGCCCCTACCCCAAAGCCCAGGGGCTGCTGGCTCCAGAATGACAACTGTATTTTTTGCCTTGGCAGACCACGGTGAGCTGGGATGGGGACAAGCTCGAGTGTGTGCAGAAGGGCGAGAAGGAGGGACGTGGCTGGACCCAGTGGATTGAGGGTGACGAGCTGCACCTGGTAGGTTCTGGAGGTTGGGAATGTGGGTGGGTAAGCCACGCTGGACCCCACAAGTCCTGGTCATGCTGAGGCCTGAGTGGACTTTGGAAGAATGCACCATGTCTAGGCCTTGGCTTTGCTCTGAAACTTCTCTTCCAAGGACCTGGAGAAGATGCTTGAGTGATTTTAAAAACAGAGCAATGTGTTTAAGGTCTGGGCTGACCCAATTGTCCAATCAGAGGGAGGTGAGGAGGTGCATCTGCTAACCATCAGATGTGTAACCTTTAGCATTCCATCTCTCTTTCCATTGTCTCAGCAACCATATGGGCCAGGTACTTTATGGTTCTTATTTTGGAGACGACGTGGAGGCTCACATCCCAGTAACACAGCTAGAAGATGGCAGAACTTACATGTGCTCCCAAATGATATCCGTTTTCACCATGCCAAATTGTGGCTAGCCAGAACCAGGGTGACTTCTCTAAGCTTCTCAAGACATGATCTTGTTACCCCAGAACTGGTTCACCTCTTGGTGGGTGTCAAGCCCAAAGATACAACCAAGCCACAGATATGGAGAAGGAAGGATTTATTACTTGCAGCAAGTAAGAGGAACACTGGGCATTTTTCTGAAAGCCATGTCTTCCCAAACAGCAAAAATGGGGAAGTTTTAAGCCAAGGGCTCATACGTATTCATGAAGGGACCTGAGCAGAGAAGAATTCAGCATTGAGATGGGGTAAAGGTCGACAGAGTCCAAGCTTTAATTGATGGAAGTCACAAGGGTCAGAAAATGTGCATCCTTCACCTGAGTGGGGGCGTTAGTTCCTTCAGAATCCAGAGATTGTCATGTGTATCCCTTGAGAAGGAACCCAGCCTCTGTTTTATCACAGTTCCTTGACTGCTTTTCCTTGATTCCTGCATTTCTTCACTTCCCTTAAGATCATTACTTACTCAGACCTGTTCGAGGGCAGGCATTAGATCACAAAATGGCTTCAGTCAAAAATGGTTTCTTTTATGTCCAAGGAACCCCTACCCTATCTGCTCACAATCTCAACAGTCTGGGTCAGGAGAGGAGAAGCCTTTCTTGGCTCAGGTGTGGGCCCCTCCCTCACCCGGTCCTCCAGCCTGGGGCCACTGGTTAAAGCCATGTCTACGCTATCAATATCGGGAAAAAGCATATCCGCATCCAGAGTAGGGGCCTTAGCCCCTGGGGGTCTAAAGTACCACCTGCCCTCTGAGCAGAGACTTCGCATCACTCCTGCGCCCTTGGAACTCTGTGTTCTGAGAAAGGAGCCACATACAGGTGACCAGGGTTCTATTCTGACTCACCAGGTACTTTGGGGAGCTGCTTTCTTTCCCTCAACCTCATCTGGAAAACACCATCCTACCACAAAGGACTTCTGCCAAGATCAGGGTCTGTAGGAGCTTCAGGACATGTGTGCCCTAAGAAGAGGCACAAGGACATCATATTCAGAGGCAGCTTAACAGCCTGGGCTGCAATGCCTCACCTTGAACCAGTATCCTTCTTGAGCCTCCACTTCCCCAGCTGCAGAGCAATCAGGGTGGGTTATGTGATCTTCATCAGCCCTTTGAGCTCAAAAGTTCCGTTGACTTTTTGCCAGAGGTTACAAAGTAGGGGCCACAGGCATCTTTTATTTGGCCATCCATGGGCTTCACACTTTTTCAGCTAACAACTTAAAAATTAGGAGATTTTACGTAAATATTCTAATTTCCAGCCTCCTGCCAAAAAAATAAAAACTTGGAAGGTATAGAAACACCGTGCTGTCGTTCTTGCTGGCGACATTCAGCAGGGGCTGCCCTGCTGCATTTTAGTACTACCTGGGAGTTTTTAATATAGCAATTCCAGGACTCTACCCACTGAAATGCTGATATAACTAGCCTAGCCTGGAACCCAGGCATTTTTCAAACTCCCTAGGTAACTCCAATGTGCAGCTGGAGCTTGGAACCACCATGCCAGTTTGCAACCCTGGTCTCAGTGACCTGTTGAGCCCTTTAGGGGTTGAGCCTTATTTCTGGCCCTGATTTCTTGCAAATCTGGGCACAGTCTCTGACCTGGGCTCAGGCCTGGTGTTGTTAAAGCCTTTTGGCTCCTTGAGGGTAGTAGGAGGAAGGAGGCATCCGAGGGTCCTGTTGGTCAGCTCTGAGCCACATCTATCTGTCTCCAACCAGCTCTTTCTAGAGGGCATAGCCAAGACTGATGTCCCCTGACCCAGTTCATCTGACTCTCCAAGGAATTGTCTCATTCAGACCAACTCTTGAGGAAAAATAGCAGTCACGGAGTATTTTCAGAGTTCATGCCGCTGGACATGCTGAGTCCCAAGTGTGACCTTGCTTTGGCCAATAACAAGAATCTGTTTTTGTTTTCAGGAGATGAGAGTAGAGGGTGTGGTCTGCAAGCAAGTATTCAAAAAGGTGAACTGAAGCTTGAGCAGTTCTTGGTCTCTAGGAATGAGTGACATGACGGGGGCACCGGGGTTCCCCCCTTTCTGCACAGCATGGGGCAGAGATGCCTGACTACCCCCACCTCTGTTAACAGAGTCTCTCTCTTGGTGTTGTCTCTTTTCCTTTTCTTCAAACGAAGCCAGCCCAATAAAAGTGGTTTCTGCTTGAGATGTCTGTTTTGGGGAAGCTTCAAAACCCCACTGTGCTCACATTTTCTCTGAAGACTTCTGAAGCTGCCTTCTCTTAATGTCAGCACAGAGCAGAAGTGAAAAATTCAGCCACATGCCTTCAGGTTTAGTCCTGAGGTTAACCTATATGGTCTCTCCCTGGGGCATAGGCTTGGGTTCAAGATGGGTGGCCTGACATTCAACTGTCTATGTGTCAAATACCTACCGTGTCACGTGTCCAGTGTGGGCCAAGGTACAGTGAGTGCCACGGAAGAAGGCCAGGATGCCCTCTGCCTGGGAACTTACAGCCTTGTGAATGAGAACCAGCCAACAGCAACTTCGTGACTGCACTTACAAGCGTACAAGAGACGCTTTAAAAATTATTTGTAAATGAAATGGAGCTGGATAGGATTTTCAGCTCAAAGCTAAAATGAGGTGAACCTTAATGAAAGGCCGTTACCAATTGGATTTGATTTCAGAGGTGTCAGAAACACTCTCCTCACCACCCCAAAATCATCCCCACCTCATTTACGGGCTGATGCAATGCCATCTTCTTCACTGTTACAGATGAGGCATAACTTGCAAATCCCCCTGGAAGACAAAAAGTGGTCTCACGTTCTCACTAGAGTGTAAATGACTGCTAGCTGCACCTTTGCATAAAGAAATGGGGAAACAGTGAGGGAATGGGAGCTAAGGGGTAGGAAGAACCACTGGGAAGGGAAAAACTCACTCATGACCCTCAACATCAAGCTAGCCCAGGCTGGGCCCTGCCCCTTGGGAGGAGCACTGTGTTAGGAGTTGGATGAGCTGAGTTGGAGCGCCAGCACCACCACTCACAGGGCCACCATACCTCTCTGGACCTCACTCCTGTAGTCAGAAACCCACAACCATCATCTCCCTTCCTTCCTGCACAGGAAGGTCATGAAGCTTATCATGCATGTAAAACTTGTGGGCTGCCCAGTGCTAGACCAGTGTCTCTCAGACTGGGCTAAACCTTACACCCACCTGAGGAGCTTTGAAAATTTCCCATCCCCAAGCCACTCTCCAGAACCAACTACATCAGAATGTCTCCAGGTGAGACCCAGGCTTCTTCAGTTTTGGTTTGTTTGTTTTTTCCTTCAAGCTCCCCAGATGATAGTATGCCGCTGGAGTTGAGAGTCACTGCCTGAGGCGGGTGTTTCTAACCTGGGGGTAATCCAGCCCCTACTCAGGGGCATTTGATAATGTCCGGAGACATCCTTGATTTCACATCTTAGGTTATGGGTGCTCCTGGCATCTATCTGGATAGAGGCCAGTGTGTGTATATTAGTTGCTCAGTCGGGTCTGACTCTGTGACCCCATGGACTGCAGCCTGCCAGGCTCCTTTGTCCATGGGATTCTCCAGGCAAGAATACTAGAGTGGGTTGCCATTTCCTTCTCCAGGGGATCATCCCAACCCAGGGATTGAACCCAGGTCTCCTGCATTGCAGGCGGATTCTTTACCATCTGAGCCACAAGAGTAGTGTCCAGGGATGCCTCTAAATATCTTTCAATGTCCAGGACAGCCCCCACAATGAAGAATTACCAAGCCCAATGTGTCCACAGTGGCAAGATTGAGAGGCCCTGACCTAGAAAAACATAAGAAATGTTTGTTTTTTGATTACTGAGGTTATTTCCCTAACCCAGACCAAGGACATGAAAGTCCAGAATGGCCTAAGATTCTAAACACCTCTTCACATTTGCAGCCTTGGTCTTTGTCCTTGAGGGTATAGAACTCAAAGACCAAGATTCTTGTAAAGACCATCCATTCATCCCATGAATGCTCAGTCCCTCAGTTTCGACACCATGGACTAGCCCGCCAGGCTCCTCTGTCTATGGAGTTTTTCGGGCAAGAATCCTGGAGCAGGTTGCCATTTCCTTCTCCAGGAGATCTTCGCGATCCAGGGCTTGAACCTTACTCTCCTGCACTGGCAGGCAGATTCTTTACTGCTAGCACCACCTGGGAAGCCCCACCAATGCTTAATAAAGATCTATTGAGCAGCAGGCACTAAGCAAACACACCTGTTGGGCCTCCAGGCATTCCCATCCCATCCCTAATAACTGAGATCCCATCAGACTTCCGCTCCCAATACCTAAATGCCTCACTCAACCGTTAGGTTCTGAGTGGAGATGGTCTCAATGGTGTGGCCCTGCTGGTGTGAGTGTGTGTGTGATGTGCAGAGACGCCCGGGAGTCTCTGTTCCCCAGCGGAGACTCAGTCCCACTCACTGATTAGCTTGAATATCAGGACCTATTTCACTGGGCAGTGGGAGCCACAGGAGGTTTCTGAGTGGGAGAGTGGCAAGATCCATCTTTTAGCAGAACTAATCTGGTAGCTGTTCTCTCCAAAGTAAGAAGAGAAAAGGTGAGGAGTAGCAGTTGGAGTTTAGCACAGGGCAGTCACATTTAATTGAAATTCACTTCACATGAGATTAATCTTTCCAAAGAAGTACATGTTGAGTGGGAGGGATGTTTCTTACTGTACATAAATCTGTCACCACAGAAGCAGGCTTTGGGCTTTTAACTGCTACTTTCCGGTTGGAAAAGCCATTTCCGATGGCTTGCAAAGGGCTTGCACCTAAATTGGCAGCAGTGTGTATCGCAGTGCTTGCTCAGCCCTCTTTGAGGCATTTTAGTACTTCTCACTTCCAATGCAAAGCTATTGATGTTGGCTCCATCTTGGGAACACTGTCGCCAGCTCCACCACCTAATTGACACTTGGACGGCATTGTTACCAGATATAAAAAAGATTTTCAGTTCTAACAACAGCGGTTGATCACATAACTGGGCACTAGGAATGGATTCACTCACTGATCTTCCAAAGAATGGCAGCAATACTGTGATACCCACAGGACGACAAAGGATGGAGGCTACCTATTTATCGGCTCACTTGGTGCCACGAGGCTTTGGAAGTCGTGTCACTACATCTTGCAAATCCTGGGGCCTGCCAAGTTGGAAAGGTCTTGATTTTTATTTTGGAGGGTTTTTTTCACATTTTTTCAAATGGGAGGGTTGCAACATTTCAAAATACACTTGAAGTGAGGCCTTATATATTTACATCACATAATTTCAAATATTCAAAAACTAGGACTGCTGCATGCAACAGCTCAGGCACCTTGCTGAAGCCAGACCTCAGAGAATGGCAGGCCCTCACTGGGAAGGCAGGGGGTGAAGTTGCTGAGTGGCTAAGCACTGGCCATGTAGCCCGGGTTTGATCCCATCTCAGTCTCTTCCTAGCTCTGTGAGGTTAAGGCAAGTCATCACAACCTGTCTGTGCCTCAGTTTGTTCATCTGTAAATTGGGGCTAGTAATTTCTCTTTGAGTTTTGTTAGGATTTACTTAGGCTATGTAAGCGAATTATAACAAATATGTATTTTATCTGCAAAGAGATTTAACAGTGCCTGGCATAACTAGGCAAATTATGTGTGTGTGGGTTAAAAATCAGAGATCTGAGAGGCACTTGAGGGTGGAAGCAATGTGACCTCACTGTAGACACGACAACACTGCATGGGTGACGAAAGAGCCAGAGAAGCTAATCTCAGAGCAGCCTGAAGCTGTTAACGGGAATCAGGAGGGGTGGGTTTCTAGGGCAGGAAACTTCAGACTGCCTCAGCAAGAGGGCTCGCACAGGGCCTCTCTGACCTGAGGGTGTAGATTCCAGCGTAGGTCTGCCACCCCCCACCCCCACCACAGGGCACTGACAGACTCGAGTTTCTGATGTAAACACCATGAGCGTCCATCACAGGGCTGGCAGGAGGATGGGCTTCTGACCCAAGACCCCCAGGGCTCCTGAAATGTCATTCTCTGGGCAGCTTCCCAAACCTTCCCACAAGAAAGTCCTGACACGTGACCACCAAGGACCTCTCTGGAAAGTCCTAATTTATAACCTCTGTCTCGGTTAATTAGAACACCTCTACCATTCCTTTCAAGGTGCAAATTAAACAGCTCATCACTGCTTGCAATTAAAACCTCTGCTCAATTCTCTGTCCCTTATCCACACCACCCCACCTTACCTGCAGAATTGTGTCTCCAGGATCTCTGCCCACTCAGCCCTAGCCGCACATCCCACCCTGAGCTGGGACCTGCAGACCTGCAGAGCAGAGTCAGTAGCAGTGGTGGGGATATACTAACCACTCACATCACAGGAATGGCTTTCCTCTCAGGGAAAGTTGGGACAAGGAAAGGGATGGCTGTCCCTTTGTTTAAAAAAAAAAAAAAAGACTTGATTTTCTCTGGGAAGGATACTTACCAATCATGACATCCCCCATTTCCCCTCCAATAACCAGAACACCACTCATCCTTCAGGGACAAGTTTTGGGTCCTCTTTTCCCCCCTCTATAACCCACAAACCTCCCATCTGTGAGTTCTGATCCTCTTGAATGTGGTTCTGGCCATTTCCCCTTTTTGAGATGCTCCCAGTACAGAAATACAGATCAGTATGACAAAATTGTTGAAGTGGTTGCATGTAACCAGTAGTTTAGCAGACAAAATTACAAAGTAATATAATTATGTTGTGCAAATTCCAAACTTATTACAGAATTTGTAAGTTTAATGAATTCATGAGTCCCTGAGGCAGTCTGGTCCAATCATGGTTCACGAGTTTAAAGGTGGAGAATGAACTTCATCACTGTTTCTCTGTGACCTTCATGTGTAACTTACTTTGATGATAATACCAAAAGTTGAAGAGCCCTTCATGAATGTGATGTCTGGGCCAATGGGTCCTTTTCCCCAACACTGTGGATTCCCACTGGAAGCCCTGTTTAAATTCCTAACACTTAACTCTCAGTCCCACCACAGTTACATACACTCCACTGGACATTTATCACATTTGTGGCTGTCTACCAACTTGTGAACAATTCTCCCACGTTTAAAGAACTTTCTTCATTAGGAATTCTGTCTCTCCAAGATTAACGGGAAAGAGAGCTACCTTTCTCAGCCTACTTGCACCCAGGCTCCAGATGTAAGACTGAGGTGCCTTCAATTATCTCGTGAACTGAGAATTTCCAGAAGTTCAAGATGGATTTAGAAAAGACAGAGGAACCAGAGGTCAACAGCCAACATCTGTTGGATCATAGAAACAACTAGAGAATTCCAGAAAAACATCTACTTCTGCTTCATTGACTACACCAAAGCCTTTGACTGTTTGGATCACAACAAATTGTGGAAAATTCTTAGAAATGAGAATATCAGACCACCTTATCGGCCTCCTGAGAAATCTGTATGGAGGTCAAGAAGCAAAAGTTAGAACTGAACATATAGAACAACGGATTGGTTCAAAATCGGGAAAGAAGTACTTCAAGGCTGTATATTGTCACCCTGCTTCCTTA
>SJYQ01002304.1:4032-18912 GCA_006410935.1 Redunca redunca
ATTAAAATGAATAGTATCAATAGTCAATAAATTATTTCTAATTCTATTTTTACCTTGATAGATCTTTTCTTAAATATCTAAAACTTGTTAGCAAAAGTGGTTATTTAAAATGATACATTTTCATTTATAATTTTGTAAATTGGTAGTCATACAGTCTGTTAAGAATCCCACTAATTTACTGTGATGAATGATATGACAAGTTACTACAACATTTGACATTAATTTACTTCTTTATAAAAATATGACAACAATTTGAGAATATGTTAGAATATGTTATTTCTTGTATACTCTTTTTATAATGAAAGATGCATATGTTAGGGGAGTGTAATTTCCTCGATTCTGTCTTGTCATAACAAAAATTTGAAATGATGGACATTAACGCCCTCCGTGCTTCACAGCTCTCGGACAGTTCATGTTACAGCTCTTGAACAGATCAGTTTTACTTAGAAACTAAAGGAAAATACATCCCTGAGGCATGAGGGTATGTCGATCCAAAAGACACAAAGAGGAGAGAGAGAGAGAGTGCACACGCTCGTGAGAGAGATACTCCATGGCCCTTTGGCTCCTCTTTTTATATGTTTTTGTTCTTCCCTCTGGGCCTGCCTGTGTAAATTGGGCTAGCCAGGAGTGCTGTTTTTTCTACCTGAGATCCTCACGCTGTTTCTCAGACCTTCCTTTGTTCAATTTTTGTGGGCTTTTCCCTTCCTTGTCTTTTAGCCACCACCATTCTGGACTCCTTTTTCCTATTCTAACTACCTAACACATATTTCAAGTTAATATAATTATTAAACATTAGAAATATAAGTTAAATGAGTAAGAGCTATGGTTTTTTCAGTAGTTGTGTATACATGTGAGAATTAGGCCATAAAAAAAGCTGAGTGCTGAAGAAATGATGTTTTTGAATAGTGGTGTTGAAGAAGACTCTCG
The DNA here is from genome assembly GCA_006410935.1 of Redunca redunca. Classification (NCBI taxonomy): domain Eukaryota; kingdom Metazoa; phylum Chordata; class Mammalia; order Artiodactyla; family Bovidae; genus Redunca; species Redunca redunca. Next base: position 4,960 of record SJYQ01002304.1, read on the forward strand.
AGAGTCCCTTAGGCTGCAAGGAGATCAAACCATTCAATCCTAAAGTAAATCAGTCCTGAATATTCATTGGGAGGACTGAACATGAATGTAAGAACAGACTCATTGGTAAAGACCTTGATGCTGGGAAAGATTGAAAACAGGAGAAGGGTACGACAGAGGATGAGATGGTTGGATGGCATCATTGACTTGAGGGACAAGCTCTGGGAGTTGGTGATGGACAGGGAAGCCTGGTGTACTGAAGTCCATGGGGTCACAAAGAGTTGTACATGACTGTACAGCTGAATTGAACTGATTAAGTGTAATGCTATACCCTAAGTATATTTGGCACCTATTGGATAAAAATGGGTGTAGAACTTTATATATTTAATATTATATCTAGTGTAATGCTAGTGATAATTCTACAAAATTACTATTAGAATCCTCCTCTTGTAGAAGAAAGTAATATGCAATTAACAAAAATTAAGTTTTAAAGTTATATAGCTAGAAATTTCACAGTGGAACTATGAACCCAAGTCTACATTATTTTACCATGTGAATTCTCATCTAAATTTCCTCCAAAAGTCACAAGAATGTAGGAAAGTTAAAATGGTAAAAATTCTCTATTTTAAAGTTGAGAAGTCTGGCTGTGGCCAACAGATGCCAAAGGGTTTGCTCAAGGTCACACAATGAGTAACTGCAATATGTCAAGAAAGAAGCTTATTAATTTTAAGCAACCCGTTAGCTATTTCATCTACATAATGTCTCTTTTATTTTATTTATTCATAGTGATTATATCATTAATCAGACTGATAAAAGAAAGCAAGAGCAATAATTCAAGATAGTTATATAAAGGCATTTTTGAAATCATAAATAAATCATAAATCATAAAAAAAGTTATATTCTAAGAAATCGATGTAGTCAGATATGCCATGTACTTGTTACTTTGGTTGTTTCAACAACTTAATCTTATAAAATGGCTAATTCCAAAATATTACTAAGCAAAGATACTCTTTCAATAGTCTTTGCTATTACTAATTATTATAGCAAACCTAGTAAGCTGTCATCAGTTTAGGAATTTTTTGGGATATAATCACAATAAACTGTGCCCCATTGTCCCCATTCTCTCCTTATATCCTGTCTTAAAAAAAAAAAAAAAAAAAGTTTAGCCTATAGTCCCTTATTTACAGTCAATTACAGTTAAATTTTTTTTTCAAATCTTTATTTCTCACCATGACTATTTCCAAAGAGAAAGCTCAAGTCTCTTCCTTTTTTAAATTGCAATCTTTATATATTACAGTGAAAAATGTATCTTTCTTTTATTTTAAACTTGCAACCCTTTAGACTTTCCCTCCTATACTGGCATCAAAACCTTCTTAATCATTTTATTGGTTAAGTTTCTGTTAGGAACAATAACTAATTTGGGTAGAAAAGAGCTTTTTACTTGACATTAGTTTTCATACTGCATAATCAGAAGGATGGAATCAATTATTGACAAAATTTTTAAAACATCCCTCTGCTCCCTCAGTCACACTGCCTTTGCTAAGATTACAAAAGCTGCTCATCATTGCATGCAAAAATAATAAACTTGGCCATGTTGGCTCAGCAAAGAAATATGAATATTATCATCACTGATACACAAAAGTAGCAACAGCATGAAGCCAGGAACCACAGCACTGCATTGCTCCTGTGAATATGAGCAAAATATTCCATGCACTAATTCCAGTTTTGCATATTAATAACGCTCATTAGCTGTGTACACTTAGCCATGATTAGTTGCTTAGTCCTGTCGCAACTCTTTGTGACCCCATGTACTACAGCCTGCCAGGCTCCTTTGTCCTTGCTTATTCTCTAGGCAAGAATACTGGAGTGGGTTGCCATGCCCTTCTCCAAGAGATCTTGAAAACCCAGGGATCAAATCCAGATCTCCCACACTGCAGGCAGATTCTTTACTAGATGAGCCATGAAGGAAGCCCAGTACCTAAATCATATTCAGAATTTTAATTGCAGGGAGCTTGGATATGCAGTTTATAGCTTTCTAGGAGCTATTGTGGGAAAAAGACACTAGTAAGAATTTCGAAGGAAAGTTGAGTAAGTCACTTCATAACATCCATCAGCGTTCTCCATATTTCAGTTCTAGAATAATTTCTGATAGCTTCCTCCACCCACTTGTTATCCCTCTTTGTCATACAAGGTATTAACTCATAAACATTATTCTTTTATCACATCTCACATATCTGACCTTTTCTTCCATTTTTACTAAGACCTTATAAGTCTTTTTGAACTGATTTCCATACTATTTTAAAGCATACTTACAAGTCTTTCATCATCTAGGGTTTTTTCTATGTAATATTTTCACTACCATGCCCCAAAATAATCTGTAATGATTGTCCATTTTCAAATAAATCTAACTTTGAGAACTCCACCTCTCTCATCATCAAGTTCTAGTATTATTCCTGTGTTGCAGTGAAGTATATAAACGTAACTGCTGGAGTCCCCCAAATACCTAACACATTTCTTCCTTCAGTTCAATTCAGTTCAGTCACTCAGTCGTGTCCGACTCTTTGCGACCCCATGAATCACAGCACGCCAGGCCTCCCTGTCCATCACTGACTCCAAGAGTTCACTCAGACTCACGTCCATCGAGTCAGTGATGCCATGCAGCCATCTCATCCTCTGTCGTCCCCTTCTCCTCCTGCCCCCAATCCCTCCCAGCATCAGAGTCTTTTCCAATGAGTCAACTCTTCTCATGAGGTGGCCAAAGTACTGGAGTTTCAGCTTTAGCATCATTCTTTCCAAATAAATCCCAGGGCTGATCTCGTTCAGAATGGACTGGTTGGATCTCCTTGCAGTCCAAGGGACTCTCAAGAGTCTTCTCCAACACCACAGTTCAAAAGCATGAACTCTTTGGCACTCTCAGCCTTCTTCACAGTCCAACTCACACACCCATACATGACCACAGGAAAAACAATGGCCTTGACTAGACGGACCTTAGTTGGCAAAGTAATGTCTCTGCTTTTGAATATGCTGTCTAGAGTAGTCATAACTTTTCTTCCAAGGAGTAAGCGTCTTTTAATTTCATAGCTGCATTCACCATCTGCAGTGCTTTTGGAGCCCCCAAAAATAAAGTCTGACACTGTTTCTACTGTTTCCCCATCTATTTCCCATGAAGTGATGGGACCAGATGCCATGATCTTCGTTTTCTGAATGTTGAGCTTTAAGCCAACTTTTTCACTCTCCCCTTTTACTTTCACCAAAAGGCTTTTTAGCTCCTCTTCACTTTCTGCCTTAAGGGTGGTGTCATCTGCATATCTGAGGTTATTGATATTTCTCCTGGCAATCTTGATTCCAGCTTGTGTTTCTTCCAGTCCAGCGTTTCTCATGATGTACTCTGCATAGAAGTTAAATAAGCAAGGAGACAATATAGAGCCCTGATGTACTCCTTTTCCTATTTGGAACCAGTCTGTTGTTCTGTGTCCAGTTCTAACTGTTGCTTCCTGACCTGCATACAGATTTCTCAAGAGGCAGGTCAGGTAGTTTGGTATTCCCATCTGTTTCAGAATTTTCCACAGTTTTTTTGTGATCCACACAGTCAAAGGCTTTGGCATAGTCAATAAAGCAGAAATAGATGTTTTCTAGAACTCTGTTCCTTTTTTGATGATCCAGCGGATGTTGGCAATTTGATCTCTGGTTCCTCTGCCTTTTCTAAAATCAGCTTGAACATCAGGGAGTTCATGGTTCACGTGTTGCTGAAGTCTGGCTTGGAGAATTTTGAGCATTACTTTATTAGCATGTGAGATGAGTGCAATTGTGCGGTAGTTTGAGCATTCTTTAACATTGCTTTTCTTTGGAATTGGAATGAAAACTGAACTTTTCCAGTCCTGTGGCCACTGCTGATCTTTCCAAATTTGCTGGCATATTGAGTGAAGCACTTTCACAGCATCATCTTTCAGTATTTGAAACAGCTCAACTGGAATTCCATCACCTCCACTAGCTTTGTTCGTAGTGGTGCTTTCTAAGGCCCACTTGACTTCACTTTCCAAGATGTCTGGCTCTAGATTAGTGATCATATCATCATGATTATCTGGGTTGTGAAGATCTTTTTTGTACAGTTCTTCCATGTATTCTTGCCACCTCTTCTTAATATCATCTCCTTCTGTTAGGTCCATACCATTTCTGTCCTTTATCGAGCCCATCATTGCATGAAATATTCCCTTGGTATCTCTAATTTTCCTGAAGAGATCTCTAGCCTTTCCCATTCTGTTGTTTTCCTCTATTTCTTACATATATCATTGAAGAAGTCTTTCTTATCTCTTCTTGCTATTCTTTGGAACTCTGCATTCAGATGCTTATATCTTTCCTTTTCTCCTTTGCTTTTCACCTCTCTTCTTTTCACAGCTATTTGTAAGGCCTCCCCAGACAGCCATTTTGCTTTTTTGCATTTCTTTTCCATGGGGATGGTCTCAAAGAGTCGGATAAGACTGAGTGACTGAACTGAACTGAAAACCTCATGAAAAGTATTTTAAACAGTACTTGACTTTTTTCTCATTTTCTGTATTATGATATGGAGAGAGCTTCATTTCTATGTCTTCATGGATTATGGGGCTTCTCAGATGGTGCTAGTGGTAAAGAACCAATCTGCCAATGCCAGAGACACAGGAGATGCAGGTTCGATCTCTGAACTGGGAAGATCTGGATGAGGGAATAGAAACCCACTCTGGTATTCTTGCCTGGAGAATGCCCATAAACTGAAGAGCCTGGTGGGCTATGGTCCATAGGATCACAGAGTTGAGCATGACTGAAGCAACTTAGTGTGCAGGCACACATGTGAATTGTTACAGTTTTTTCTAAGTTTGGATTAGCTTTCTAGCATTTCGCCCTTTGTGATTTCAGATTCAGGAATTATCTCTGAGAGTTCTTTTGATGTAAGAAATTGGCCTTTCTACTCTCCCTGAGATATCATTATATTTTTAGTTACAAACATCTATGTTAACTAATCCTTGGAATCTGATTGCAAATTTCACATTGCAACATTATTTACATTAGTTGCTTAACCAGATGGCTAACATTAATTAAGGTATCCCATCTTCTGAATTCATGAAACCAATACTTGTTGATAGAAAAAATAATATTCCAAAATTCTCTTTCAATCTCTTTATAATTCTCATTCTATTCACTTTTGCAACTGACTTTCATGCTTTGATTAGAATTCTAGCCAAAGAGTTTGGAATCTTCTTTGTGGAAGTATTTATTCCAATATAAAATTACCTACTCTATTTCATCCATAAGCTGCCTTCTGTTACTAGTGTAACATAAACTAAAACATATTGAAGAGTTTACTTTGTTTTAATATTCCTCAGACTTTTTCAATACAGTTCATATCTTAATTTCATGCAAGCCTAAATCAAGCCCTATACTTGCTTTATTGTTGCCAATTTTAAAAACTTACTACAACTAATTTCATTTCTAGAATTGTCAAATTTTGTTTCTGTGCTACACTTCTATCCAAGACAGTCAATTTCTTTCTTTGATAATGCATTTCTGTAAAATATCTAGAGAGTTCCAGTAAGAGACAANAAAGCATAATACAATGAAATTCTCTGCTGTCTGTGCATGAACTATATACAGATGAATAGTGATCATTCTCCAAAATAATTTGAAAGAAGTGACATGATTAGTTACTACAAAGATGGGTATTTGTTATTTACATATTGATTCACAGGCTAAAGATTTGGCAGGAAAGTGCATGTTTTGTACAATTATTTATAGCTAATATACTATTATAAAATAAATTTAACAGTGTTGTTGTGGGAATGGTTTTATTTTATTTAAATATAATTCTTGTATATCATGATCATTCAAAGTGTTGAATGCTATGCCCAACATATAAGCTTCATAATCTATACAGCATGAAGGAAATGATTAAACATAAAATAGTTCATTACATTTTATTATAGGGCTATATAAAATGTGTTATCAGAATCCAAGAGAGAAAGCAGTAGCCAGAAATGTCAAAGCAAATTTATTATTGATAAAAAAACATAATAGTTAATAAGCACTTTAAATAGCAGGATAGTATCAAACACTTCTATATTCAACTTCAAATATTGTTTAGAGTAATATCAAAGCATGTTTTTATAGATATTTCTAAACATCACACTGTAAATTACTAAGCATTAGATATCTTAGAGATACCTGGAGAGCAAAGAATTGAGTAACCAAAACTTGAAGGCAAAGGACATTGAGTGAGTTCAGTTTTCTTCAGTTCTTGTTCCTTAAAGAAATTTACAAATACATAGAGATGGGAGCTGTGAGCTTATGAAGTTGGTTGAAAGAGGTAGCAAGTAGTCATGGGAAAAATGAGTCTTCCCACAGTTTTACATGTTTAGGAGATAATAATTGGGTTCAAGGACAAATCAGTTATGGAATCTCTGGTGTATACCCCAGTCAGGACCCTGGAAATTATATGGTCTTAATTTACTTCTTTGGTAGAAATTAAGCAAATGAACTAACAGAGTTAACCATAATACAGCTTTAAACAGTTCTTTCAAAATAAAAAAAAGGATTTAAATGATTGCTCATGCTCTAACTGGCAGCCATATTGAACAATCAAATTCATTTCAGGAGAAGGTAATACTAACCAGAGCTTGCATCACTGTGATAAATATTTTATTCACTATAAATTGTATTAGAATCAAATTTGCATGTTGGGTGATAAGAACAAATGTTTAAAAACCAAAAGAAGAATATGAAGGGACAAACACTGAAATTCAGACACTGAGTTACAATAGATGTGATTAATAAGTACCCAAAAGATTTGTGACCCCATGGACTATACAGTCCATGGAATTCTCTAGGACATAATACTGAAGTGGGTATCCTTTCCCTTCTCCAGGGGATCTTCCCAACCTAGGGATTGAACCCAAGTCTTCCGTATTGCAGGCAGATTCTTTACCAGCTGAGTCACAGGGAAGCCCAAGAATGGGTAGCCTAGAGTGGATAGCTACCACTAAAATGAGTATCTTATCCCTTCTCCAGCAGATCTTCCTGACCCAGGTATCAAATCAGGGTCTCCTGCATTGTTGGTGGATTCTTTATTAACTGAGCTATCAAGGAAGCCCATTTAATTTACAGAGAATTTTATTGGAGAGCTACATTCTAAAAACTAATACAATGGACTTCTAGTTTTAGTGTAGAAATGTGAGAGCTAGGTATAATGTCACTCCCATCCATTAAACAAGCCTAAAATGGAAAAACTCCAAAACACTCCTCATGAACCTATGACAAAAATTGAGGTCACAGGGCAGATGATCTCACCAAAATGTGACAGTGACAGAAGTCTTTAGGAAGCAATGAGGACTAAACATTTGTTTACCTGGGGCTTGTGCTTGTGCTTTAACACCATATAAGCATATAAAGCAAACAAACTAGAGCAACATATAGGTCTACTGGAGACTTAAATGGGCTTGCTTTACAGGGTAAACACGCTGAAGACCACAGAAGCCTCTGGTGTTCATACCAGCAGAAAACTTCAAATCTTGTATTAAGAAACAAAAGTCATTACATGAAGCCAACTCTTGAGTAGATTAACAAGCATCTCACACTAAAACCAAAACAGGATGAAACTTGTACTAGTCTCTCTCTCATATATGTATATATCATATAATATTTTTCTAGATTTCAAAAATAAAATAAAATACAAACTAAATTGAAAAGTAAGAAAAAAAGCAGAATCTGAAAACACAGCACAATAACCAGAACAACACATAAATGAAAAAAATATTAAAACTGTCAGAGAGGAAATTTAAAATTATTGTGATATTTATCTTAAAAGTTCTAATGGAATAGGCAAACAACATTCAAACTCTGATTGTTCACTTCAGCAGAGAGATAGAAACTACAAGAATGAAATGTGATTGCTAAAAATAAAACAATCTATTCAAACTAAAACACTGTCTTTGATAGGCTCAGTCATTTACTGACCAAGGAAAGAGTGAACATAGGTTGACAGAGAATGCCTAAATGGAAAGCAATGAGAAAATATAGGGTAAAAACAAACAACACAGAAAAAAAAATATCCAATAGTTGGCCAAGAGCAAACCATGACATTATGTGTCCTGGAATTTCTGAAGAAGAGAAAGAGTAAATAAGGATAATGAGATATTTGAAGAGATTATATTTGAGAAATAATCAAAATTAATGGCAGACATAATACCACAGATCCAACAGTCTCAAAGTACAAGCATGATAAATACAAAAATAAAAACAAAACCAAACAAGAAAAGTGGGAACAGAATACATTGATACACATTACGTTTTAACTACCGAAAACAAAAAAAAAAATAAAATCTCGAAAAACAATTTCATATAATCTACAGAAGTTTTCCCATCTGAAACCATGAGGCAACTAGACAATGAAGTGACAGCTTTAAAGTCTTGAAAAATATGTCCAAACATAATTGTATACCCAACAAAAAAGTATCTTTAACAAGAGAAGTTGAAGTTTGTTTTTATCAAACAAATAAGAGCTTAGGAATTTTTTTCCAGGAATATACTACAGGAAATGTTCAGGGGAAATTTTAGGTGGAATAAATTTTGTATACATCATAAACTTGGATGTTTGCAAAGAAGTAAAAAGTGACAAAATTTGAAAAAAAAGGCAAAATGTAATTTTCCATATTTTGATTGCTGCAAAATATGTTTCAATGAGTAAACAATTAATTGTACATCCTGTGTTTACAAGGAAATGTTAAATAAATGGCTACAATAATGGCACGAAGAATGGGAAGGAGAAATTTGTAATATACTTTTATAAGATCTTTACACTACATATGAATCACTGTGATAAAATTTAAATATGAACTGTCATGCCTGAGACAGAACTTTAATTCATGTAAAATGTGAAATTGTGAAGATGGAAAATATAATGGTGAAAAAGAATTGTATCTGTATATAGTTAGGTTCTTTAGGCATTATGCATTTTTTTTGGAACAGTGTTTTTCATTTTTTTAAATATAAATTTATTTATTTTAATTGGAGGTTAATTACTTTACAATATTGTATTGGTTTTGCCATACATCAACATGAAACCGCCTCAAGTATGCACGTTTAGTATTGCCTAAATCATGTTACAACTATATATCACTTATTGTATTTATAATCTGCCTCTGTAATTATAAAATATTTAAGAAGAAAATATGCACTGATAAAATTGTTAAGCTAATTAAAGTTTGTACATATCAACTTAAAAATTTAACTATTGAGGAAACAAATTCAGTGATACAAGTTTTTTTTACAAAACATTTTTATTTTGTTCATCACATAAATAGGGGGAAACGCATATTGGAATTAATGCTGCCAACATAGTGAAGTAAAAGGAGTTTATTATTCTTAAGGCTTCCACATTATAGTTGGCCCTCTGATGCATTCAAGTTATTTCATGACGGGATTTTCAATTTTTCTTCTCTTAAACTGCCTGAAGTTTGCATAGTCACGAAGTAGAGAGTGTATGTAGATTGCACATATGTGTGACTTTGGGGTTATGGAATTAAATAAAGACAATTATGTCCTTGTAATAAAAATAATACTACCTCCTTGTTGGGGCAGGGGGGACAAACAGGGTGCATATTGACTATTTTTCTTATAATTGCTTTTGTTCTACTCACTCACAATTTGAAACTTTGACTATATGTATTCACAATCTCTCATTTTCCTTGTATTCCTAAAGAATTGACATGATTTTGTTTGTGTATTGATCAGAGTTAAAACATACTAACAACATCATTGAAATTACTTCTATATAAAACTTAATTCCTTAACACATGCAATGAGTACATATTGAGATAACTCTTTCAAATGTTCTATTAGCAATAAAATATTTTTTATATTATTCTCAGTAAACTTTTGCTTTCTAAATATCAAATNAGAGATAGCATCTAATTTACAAGCAGTGTTGGTTAATATGGGTCATATCTGAAAGCATTATTAACTAATTAATTAGAATAATCTTTCTCTTGAGAAGAAATATGAAAAAATCCCAATGATGTGTCTAAAAATCTCTACCAAAACATCTAAAGTTATAAAAGGGGAGGTTTTAATTTTCTATTCAATAGAAAATGAGAATTACACCTAACTCACCCCTAAAAGGATGCTTCAAAGGCTAAGCATCTTCTATTAGATCTCTTCTCACTCAATATCCTGCAAAAATGTTCCCATTTTTTTAAAGAAGAAATTTTGGGAGCTTATCAGCAGTACATTTAACTGAGATTTGGTGGTAATAATCTAGACTATGACCCATACAACCTTATTTAGCCAAAAAAAAAAAAAGTCCACAAAACATTTAATTCATGACTTATTAATGAAAACCATGTGTTGCTTACACTCAGTTTTACATTTTCCAAGTAAGCTAATGATATTTTCATCTTGTTAATTAAGGAGATTTCACATTTTATGTTTATTAACATTGTAAATCATGTCACTAACTAAACTATCTCAAACGGAAATGTCACAAATTAAAATATCTCACTTCTAATGAATAAAACAAACTCACAACTTCTCTCTTACTATATGTACTGCGTATTTTCCCTTTCTTTCTTCCTGTTGTCTTTGTTTCTTTTCTTTCTTTATCTTTTTGGTAATTGCTTTTGTGTATGTCTTTATCTCACCTTTTAGATCCCATGAATATCACATTTATAATATTTTATGCAATTTGTTTCAGTCTGTTGAACACTTGCTTGACATTATTTGATATTATTTAGTATTGAAATGAGAGGCCAGATACATTTTAAAAAATCTGCTGAGGTCTATTTTTATTCTACCTATTTGTATTGGTCACAAGAGACTTTTGAAACTAACAGGAGAAATGCTGGCATTAGTATTCAAGTAAGAAAAAGAAGGAAGTGGAGGAAGAGGAAAGGAAAAAGGAGGAAGAGAGGGAAGGTAGAGGGAAAGGGCAGAAGAAAGAAAGGAAAATGTTCTGAAATTACTCACTTTAATATGTCAGAGTCACCACAAGCTACAAAGTCCCCAAAGTGACCAGACAAATAAGATTTGGACCAAGTTCAAGATACTTGATTAATTCAATGCTTTTATCACATTTATTCAGTAGTTTAGGCTTCTCAAGTGGCTCCTAGTTTAAGAATCCTCCTCCCAAGGAAGAAAAGGCAGGAGACACAGGTTTGGTCTTTGTGTTGGAACCATCTCTCAGAGTAGGAAACGGCAACCTGTTTCAGTATTCTTGCCTGGGTAATCCCATGGACAGAGGAGCCTGGTGGGCTACAATCCAGAGTCACAAAGAGTTGGACACGACTGAGTAAGCACATTCATTCAGCAATTTACTTTTTAAGAATAATAATTAAAAAACTACAAATTACAGACAATTGCCCTTTAATATTCCATAATACTAAATTATGAATAGATTGGAATTCTTTCCCCAGAAGGGAAGATAATCCCTAATATTTAATATTAATATGTAATCACATCATTTGTTATAGTTTTATGATTTCTAAGATTTGGCACAATAGAAAATTTGTAATAAAACTGCTTAAATAAAAGTTTTGTACTTTCAAGTCTGTCGATTAAATTGGCTTAAACTGCTTCAGCTTGTTAGGCTAAGTGTTCAAAGGGATTATTCTGTCAAGATCTCAACCATTCAACAAATGAAATAAATTAGAAAATCTTCGGGCTTTGATTATCTACATTTTTTTTTTTTGTAGGAAAGAAGCCTCATATGAAATATATAAAAAACAATTATCCACTGGCTACTTTTGATCATTGTAATGATAATCTTCTGATATATTTATTTTCATTTATGCTACTTTTTGTCTACTCAAAGCCAGTAGTGGTGTCCCTTGTGGCTCAACTAGTAAAGAATCCACCTGCAATGAGGGAGACCTGCGTTTGATCCCTGTGTTGGAAAGATTCCCTGGAGAAGGGAAAGGCTATCCACTCCAGTATTCTTGCCTGGAGAATTCCAAGGACAATATAGTCCATGGGGTTGCAAAAAGTTAAATACGACTGAGCAACTTTCACTACCCAAAGCCAATAAAAGATACATGAGAGCAGAGTACTTTCTTTTTCTCCCTGATACATACTCCAAACCTAGAATACAGTCTGGCCCATAAAATTGTTTATCAAATATTCATTCAATGAATTAATTAAAGATAGAGATAATGTTACTCACCAGACCATAAAAACTGACAACAGGAAGAAACTTAGTTCAGAGATTGAATGCAGTTTTGCAGAGGAAATATTCTAACAGGTTTCAGGTCAGGAATAATTCCCATAGAATCCTAAGTTGCAAATGGTAGATAGTTCCATTTTTACCAACAGTGACAGTTCCATGAAACATATAACTCAATGACCTAATTTTTTTCCAGGAAAAAAAAAAAAGTGTATTATAATTTCTTAAACTTTGACTTCTTGTTTGCTAATCTTCCTGCTAAATTTAAATATCATTTGTTATCAGAGAATATGAATTTTACACAATAAGTAGTTTCATATTTATGAAGTCATCTCAGTTCAGTTCAGTTCAGTTCGGTCGCTCAGTCGTATCCGACTCTTTGCAACCCCATGAATCGCAGCACGCCAGGCCTCCCTGTCCATCACCATGTCCAGGAGTTCACTCAGACACACGTCCATCATGTCCGTGATGCCATCCAGCCATCTCATCCTGGGTCGTCCCCTTCTCCTCCTGCCCCCAATCCCTCCCAGCATCAGAGTCTTTTCCAATGAATCAACTCTTTGCATGAGGTGGCCAAAGTACTGGAGTTTCAGCTTCAGCATCATTCCTTCCAAATAAATCTCAGGATTGATCTCCTTCAGAATGGATTGGTTGGATCTCCTTGCAGTCCAAGGGACTCTCAAGAAGTCATCTACTAATATAATCTAAATCCAAGACAAATAAAAGTGATTTCAAAATTGATACCAGTTTCATAAATATGAACCTGACCAGCTTCAGAGTGTGCTGTTGTGATAATGAAATATACATTAAAATTTTTTTTCTTCCAAATTAAGATTTTTTTTCCTGTCTGCTCAAATTTTCCCATAGGCTTATCACCAACTCTTAATAAAGATAAAAATATTCCATATGGCTGATTAAACCCTACATATTCTATAATCTAGTGGTATTTGCAAATCTCACATCTCTATCCTTCTTGCTTCCTAGTATCTAAATACTGAGTCAGAATTTGGATTTGATATTCATTTTGCCAAAGATTGTTTTTACATTTATTCTTTATTTAACTCATCCTTTCAAATTTAAAACACTTATAAACTAAGATGCCTTCCCTTTAAATTGTTTATTAAAGTTGTGTGTGTATATATATATATATATATATATATATACTCCCAGATGGCGCTGGTGGCAAAGAACCTGCCTGCCAATGCAGGAGACTTAAGCGATTGGTGAGTCAGTTCCTGGGCTAGGAAGATCCCCTGGAGAAGGGAATGGCAATTCAGTTCAGTGTTCTCTTTGTCCATGGAGAATTCCATGGACAAACATGGACAAAGGAGCCTGGAGGGCTACAGTCCACAGGATTGCAAAGAGCCAGACACAACTGAAGAACAGCAGGAAAGCACACACATGTTTAATTTTAAGTATATATGTATACATCACAAACTAATTTGCTTAATAATGTTCTATTGAATATTGTGCATTATTTGGGCACAATATTAGATGCAAGCATACAATAATGGCAGAAAAAGCTTGATAACTGCCTTCCTGGTAGCTATGTAGCAGAATCAACAAACATTTTTCAACTTTTCATTTTATAAAACTTTTATTGGGAAGATCGCAGATTGCTACTCTATGGGGTATAGCTGTGTTGTAGATTTTTGTATAAAGGAAGCTCTGCATAAATGAAGTAATGGATTAAGAAATTTATAAATTTATAATACGGTGTATGTTTTAATGATTGCTATGGGTTAAGCATGGAAACGCAGAGTGTAATTCCACAAAAGATTCTGTTATGAAAAGTT
>SJYQ01002304.1:28750-43303 GCA_006410935.1 Redunca redunca
TGATATTGTCTATACAATGTCTATACAATGTCTTCTTGATATTGTCTATACAATGTCTATTGACATTGTCTATACAATATTTCCTTGTTTTCTAAAGCATACCTATTTCCTAATTCTGTCCCTGAAAAATCCTAGAAAAAATGAAAACCAATTGTAACGGCATCATTAATGCCCAGTTTGTGAGCTCTAAATCTACTTCCCATAAAGAAACCAGAGCTCCTCAATGAAATGGCTGTTGAAAAGTTGGGGGACAGGGAATATACAGATGGGCCTGGGATAACATGCTGAGCCAGAAAGCAAGAAAACTATCAAAGGCTTTGAGAACTCATGTGTAATAGCAAACACACAGCATCCTTATGAAATATTCTTTCTAAAATAAACTAAAGTAGATCTAAATATAAGTAAGTTCTTAAATATATCAGTACACAAGAAAAAGGAGAATAAAAAACAAGGTAAATTATATTAAGACAATACCCCTATATTTATTTTAAAATTGCTAGATATGCACACTGAAGATGCACACTTAATAATAATTTACAAGTACATGTAAATCTGGTATTTGCTTTAGTATATTTAGGGAAAAAAAGTTGGGGGTATAGATGAAACAAAAGATCACTAAGTGTTGATGTTCAGCTGTGGATATATACTGGGGGTTCATTATGCTGTTTCATCTACTTCTGTTTTGTTGGCAATGTCTGCAAAAAGAAGTGAAAAAAACCCAAATCAAACCAAAAACCAAAACAATCTAAGTGATTTTCTTAGTTAACACCGTTATCCTTACTTATAAAGTACTCTTTTATAAATTCACACAAGGTGAAGTGCTATTTGTGATCTCACCTCCACTCTCAATTTTTACATCATTAGTAAAGTTAACTGAAGGCACAGTCCTGAAGTTTGATATTCAAATTTAGACAGCACTAAGTAAGCCTCTGATAGCTACATAATATTTTTAAAATAGCTAAAGACAAATTGCTGCACAGCTAATACAAATTTATATACTTCTCAACAGCCATGTGCAGCCATTTTATTGTGACAGTCTACTATTCCCAATTCCAAGGATAATGCCCAGAGTTTTAGATCTTTGCTATGCTTGCTATACAAAGCAATGTGACCATCATCCCCTGGTCTGGTGTGTGTTGAAGATCAGATGTGAACTATGGTCAATATTAGTTTAGATGCTGTGTATAAGTATCTATATTGGGCTTCCCCGGTGGTTCAGATGGTAGAGAATCTGCCTAAAATGAAGGAGACCCCAGTTCAGTCTCTGGGTTGGGAAAATGCCCTGGAGAAGAATATCCTCCAGTATTCTTTCCTGGAGAAATCCATGGACAGAGCAGTCTGGTGGGCTACAGTCCATGGGGTTGCAAGGAATTGGACATGACTGAGCGACTTACACTACCACTACTATACAATCCATGAGAAAGAACCACAAAAACCCACTTTAGGTTTCTAAGGTATCATATTGAAGCTCAATAGAAAATTCAACCAAATTCATTTTAAGAAAGATCTGGTCCATGAGCCCAAAGTCTTGACTTGGTCAAAGGCCCCAGACCTATATAAGCCTCACTGCTTCTACCCAGATACTAACTACAGTTGTATGTCTATGGCATTGCAAAGTTACAATAATAGCATCCCACTCCAGTTATAAACTTTATCACTCAAGAATCCTCAGTGCTAGACTCCTAAAGTAAAATAATTTTCCCAAAAAAAAAAAAAAAAAGACAAAAGCAAATGTATGCAGAAAGTTATAGAAGGTTTGTGGGAAAATAATATTGAAAAGGGATTTTTATGTGTGCTCAAGTAGGCTAAAATTGGAATGGATTTAATAAATTTGAAGAGATAAATGCACTTTAATAACAAATGTATACTGGATTAAAATTATATCTTGATTTTTCTCTGTTAATGAACAAAGTTTCTTGGCTGTTAATGTATTTTTCCTTGAAACATATATTCATTTTGTCTTTACCAGTTCTTTGATTATCAGAAAATCTGAGTCTTCTCAATATTAAAAGAGCTAAGATTTCTTCAGCTGTGTATTTGCCTTTGAAATCTTTTTGTCATTGTGGTTAAATGAATAACTGAGCACAATTTTATAATGATATGTTTTCTTATTTAGTCAAATGTCCAAAACTTTTGAAAATTTTTTCCTAGTCAAAAATCTAAATAATGTTTTTTTTTTTTTTTCTTTTTTCTTTGAGCTAAATTTGTGATTTTTCTGGAGGGCCCTGAAGCATCTCAAAGCATATATTTTGTTTCCTTATAAACAGAGAAATAATAGGCTGAATAAGCTTATTCAATGTTTTAAATTACATGAGAAAAACTGGCGTGTGCTCGAAGTGTCTCAGTCACGCTGGGCCTGCCCCCGCTCATGGCGCACACAGCTCAGGCTTCAGGTTGCTCTGCCGGAAACCCTCGGAAGCCAGCCCTAGGCTGCATGCACCTCCCTGGTCTAAGCTGCTCAGGCACTCAGGTAGTCCTCAGAGGTGCAGACTCGGTAGGGCCTGCGTTTTGTGCCCTTCCGGTCCGAGTAGCTCAGATGTTTGGTGAGTGCTGTCGCTGTGACTTATTGCCTTTCCCGTCCCTGCTGCTCAGTTTTCTGGGTGTACAACTGGCGCCCCTTCTCAGGCGGATGGTGACTGTCTATAACCCCAAAAAGTCTTAGTTAGTAAAGAAGCTTGCTTGCAGTTTGGTAGTTAATGTCTCTCTGGGGCTGCGATTGCCCTCTTCTGGCCCTTCCTGCTCTGGCTCCCTGTCAGCAGAGGGGGATGGTCTGCAGCTGGCTAATTCTGTTCCATCCTTTGTTCTGTGTGTGGTCCTGGTGGTGTCCTATGTTACAGCTTTTTGCGTGGTAACTATCCCATAGTCTGGTTTGCTAGCCTAAGTTAGTTTGCTCTGGTTACACTCAGGGCATTCCGGCTGGATTGTTAAAAAGCATTGCAGCCGGCACCTCCCTGCCCAGCCCCCGCTTGCTAGTGGCAGAGGCAGGTGTCTGTGCTGCTTCTCCACTGAGGGAGTTACCATTGGGCTCATAATCTGTTGGTTTTAATTATTTATAAAAACTGCCAAATAAAAAATAATACAAAACATTCCTTATATTGCATCTGTGTCATTGTTGTTCAGTCACCTAATTGTGTCAGACTCTTTGTGGCCCCATGGGCTGCAGCAAGCCAGGCCTCCCTGTGCCTCACCATCTCCTGGAGCTTGCTCAAAGTCATGGTCTTTGCACTGGTGATGACATCTAGCCATCTCATCCTCTGATGCCCTCTTCTCCTGCTTTTGATATAAACATGGAGAAACAGGCAAGTTTGGATTTGGAGAACAGAATGAAATAGGGCAAAGGCTAACTGAATTCTGCAAAGAGAGTGCACTAGTCATACCAAATACTCTTTTTCAGCAGCACAAGAGATAACTTTACACATGGACATCACCGAATGGTCAATATCAAAATCAAATTGATTGCATTCTTTGTAGCCAAAGATGGAGAAACTGTATACAGGCAGCAAAAACAAGACCTGGAGTTGACCATGGCTCAGATCATCAGCTTCTCATAGCAAAATTCAGGCTTAAACTAAAGAAAACTGGGGAAAACACTAGGCTAGCCAGATATGACTTAAATGAAATCCTGTATGAATTCACAATCTATCTCTGAATAGACTTGAGGGACTAGATCTAGTTAACATAGTGCCTGAAGGATTTTGGACAGAGGTCCGTAATACTGTACAGGAGGCAGTGAACAAAACCATCAAAAGCAAAAGAAAAGCCAGAAGGCAAAGTAGTTATCTGAAGAGTCTTTACAAATGGTAGAAGAATGAAAAGAAGCAAAAAGCAAGGGAGAGAGGGAAAGGTACATCCAATTAAATGCAGAGTTTCAAAGAATAGCTAGAAGAGACAAGAAGGCCTTCTTCAATGAACAAGGCTTAATGATAGAAGAAAACAACAAAAGGAGAAAGACTAGAGATCTCTTCCAGATAATTGGAAACATCAAGGGAGAATTCCATCCAAAGATAGGCATAATAAAGGATAAAAATGGTAGAGGCCTAATAGAATCTAAAAAGATAAAGAAGAGACAGTAAGAATACACAGAAAAACTGAATAAACAAACAAATAGAAAAGATCTTAATGAATTGGATTATTATGATATTTTGGTTTGTCACCCAGAGCCAGAAATTTTGGAGTGCACAGTCAAGTGGGCCTCAAGAAGCACTGCTATTAATAAATCTAGTGGATGTGATGAAATTCCAGCAGAAATATTCAAATCCCTAAAGGAGTATGCCATCAACGTTTTACATTCATTATGTCAGCAAATCTGGAAGACCCAACTGTGACGACAGGACTGGACAAGATCAATCCTCATTACTATTCCCAAAAATTTAGTACCTTGCATGTGGGTCAAAAACAACAGTTAGAACTCTGTAGGGAGCAAGTGATTGCATCAAGATGAAGAAAGGAGCATGACAGAGCTGTCTGCTGTCAACCTATTTGTTTAATCTATGTCCTGAGCACATAATGAGAAATGCTGTGCTGGATGAGTTACAAGCTGGCATCAAGATAGGTGGGAGAAACATCAACAACCTCCGACATGCAGATGATACCACTCTAGTGGCAGAAAGTGAAGAGGAACTAAAGAGTCTCTTAATGAAGGTGAAGGAAGAGTATGAAAGAGCCAACTTAAGACTAAATACTAAAAACAAAACAACAACAACAACAACAAGAAGTAAGATAATGGCATCAGGCCCCATTGCTACTGCATCTCTGTAGTGTTTCTTAAATTACATGGCATTCTTGAAATCTAATCTGTCCTCATATATTATCATTCATATGGCTTCCCTGGTGACTCAGATGGTAAAGAATCTGCCTGCATTGTGGGACACTGTGGTCCAATCACTAGGTCAGAAAGATCTACTGCAGAAGGGAATGGCACCCACTCCAGTATTCTTGCTTGGATAATTACATGGACAGAGGATCCTGGTGAGCTACAGTCTATGGGGTCACAAAGAGTTGGACATGACTTCGTGACTAACACACCACACTATTATTATTCACGATTCCAATTGTTATCTTAAAATGTTGTGTGTCATGGGAATAACCAAGTTTGCTTGTCTATTGCATGATAATAAACTCTTATCGAATCTTTAAACTTAGCTTTGTCATTCATAGAAAATAACTCTTTTACTTTGAGGCCCTGAAAAAATGTTCCTAGAAAAGTGTCTTATCTTCAGAGAGATTCATGGAAAGAACTCTGACATGTATTCTGGAATACAGCTTTATTAATTTAAGATCATAACAGAATTAAACATAATTTTTTTCTAAAACTTTACTAAAAGAAAACTGATGGATTTATAAAGTTGCTACTGAAGAAAATATTAATTATAGGGGAATAAATTTACTGACAAGGATAATTTTGTAACATTTTATTGCAGGGTCTGTATTGTTTTGCTTTTCTAGATTTTAGGAAAATATTTATTTCCCTTTAAAGCTATAAGCAATATGGTAAAATATACTTTTATAATCAAAGTTGAAACATTTGCTTTTTCTCCCTACCTGATCCCTCCAAATTCAAAAGCTTTCAATGTGAATTTCTGTTTTTATGGCAATATAGTTATTTGCACAGATTCAATGAGTCATCACTCCTTGTAACAAAAAACAGTTAGAAATATTAGATATATTACCAAGACTTTGACTGGATAGTCATATCCAAGAGAGATATGGATAGTCAAATATAATCATAAAAGCTTTAGAAATGGCTTAGAAAGATTAGCCTAGGACCTTGTTTACAAGTTTTCAGCAAAATAATCTGGAGCTTATACAGTTAATCACTATTCCTGCTGTGTTTATGCAGAAAATCAGGCCAAATATAATATAAACAAATTATTTTACTATGATCATCTTTCACAAAAAAGGAGATAATTTTAGAGGGCAAAATTATGTTTCACTTTTGTAGATGTTAGTTTCTGGTCATGTTAATTGTCTGTAAGTATTTGTTATACACCTGTAAGAGGAACTGATATCTAAACTCTTCTATTTCACTCAAATATGTGACTACAATTTCCAAAATAACATTTCCAATTTCTCCCACCCTTCTGATTTGGAATAAATAAGAACAAAGATTGTCTTTAAGTGTCCTTGTAAGGAACAATACCAGACCCTCCTTATTATCCAGATGGCAGCCAAGTTTCAGAGACTGGAGATGGGTACATATCTCATAGCTAAAGATGACTCCATCTGATATCCTGTCCTATACAAGCCCTAGAGACTTCAGAATCAAATTGACCAGGAACTGAAGCAGACAACAGCTAAAGGAAATATTTCCAATGTGGCCTGATCACACCTGTATACTTTTTTCCTGCTGCTACTTCTTACCTGTTCCTTCCCTTCCTTTTATTGAACAGACAATACGTTTATTAACTTATCACAATAGAGATAAACTTATCTAACTGTTGAATTTGTCACCAAAAACTTCAATCCACTCATGATAATGGTGATGTTTGAGTTCATCGTATAAGAGCTTTTTTTCACTTATCCCAACTGCTACTGCTAATTTCACGCAGCATCTCCTTGATTCCAGATCTAAAATTAAACTTTTGAAGCTTGTCATTTGTTGACCCCATTAAGCCTCCATGGCCACCTTAAATGAAAACATACACTAGGCATACATGACTTTGAATTTACCTCCATAAGGAAAAGCTTTCTCCTTTGTATTGAATTAAATGCCAATGAAAACATTTTCATAAACCCCTCTCTAATGTTGGGAGAATAGCTGATTCCATAGTCAAAGCAATAGCAACCCAGAGGTGATCAATTGGCTCATAGGCTAAAGTTGTTGTTCATTCACTTAGTCATATCCAACTGAAAATCCATTGACTACAGTATGCCAGGCTTCCCTGTCCTTCATGATTTCCCAGAGTTGCTCAAACTCATGTCCATTGAGTTTGAGATGCCATCCAACAATCTTACCCTCTATTACCCACTTCTCCTCCTGACAATCTTTCCCAACATCAAATCAGGTGGCCAGAGTATTGGTGCTTAGGCATCAATCCTTTCAATTAATATTCAGAGTTGATTTCCTTTAGGATAGACTGGTTTAATTTCCATGAAATCCAAGGAAATTTCATAAGTTTTGACCAACAGTATGGTTCAAAATCATTTCTTTGGTGCTTAGCCTCTTTACTATCCAACTCTTACATGACTATTGGAAAAATCATAGCTTTGTCTGTAGGAACATTGGTCAGCAAAGTGATGTCTCTTCATTTTAACATGCTGTCTAGATTTGTCATAGTTTTTCTTCCAAAGAGGAAAAAAAAAAACTATTTTAATTTCATGGTTGCAGTCATCATACACAGTGATTTTGAAACCCAGGAAAATAAAGTTTGTCATTGTTTCCATTTCTCTCCCATTTATTTGCCATGAGATGATGAGACAAGCTATCATTATCTTTGTTTTTGAATGTTGAGTTTTAAGCTAACTTTTTCACTCTTTCACCTTTTTCTATAGGCTCTTTAGTTACTCTTCGCTTTCTGCCATTAGGTTGTTGTCATCTGTATATCTGAAGTTATTGATATTTCTCCTAGAAATATTGATTTCACCTTGTGATTCATCCAGCTAGGCACTTTACATGATGTGCTCTGCATATAACAGAAATATGCATGATGACAATACATAGCCTTAGCATACTCCTTTCCCAATTTGGAATTAGTCTGTTTTTCAATTTCTGGTTCTAATTGTTGCTTCTTGATCTGCTCCAAAAATCACTGGAGATGGTGACTGCAGCCATGGAATTAAAAGATGCTTACTCCTTGAAAAGAAAGTTATGACCAACCTAGAGAGCATATTAAAAATCAGAGACATTACTTTGTCCACAAAGGTCCATCTAGTCAAGGCTCTGGTTTTTCCAGTGGTCATGTATGGATGTGAGAGTTGGACTATAAAGAAAGCTGGGCACTGAAGAATTGTTGCTTTTGAACTGTGGTGTTGAAGAAGACTCTGCAGAGTCCCTTGGATTGCACGGAGATCCAATCAGTCCATTCTCAATGAAATCAGTCCTGGGTTTTCATTGGAAGGACTGATGTTGAAGCTGAAACTCCAATACTTTGGTGACCTGATGCGAAGAGCTGACTCATTTGAAAAGACCCTGATGCTGGGAAAGATTGAAGGCAGGAGGAGAAGGGGATGGCAGAAGATGAGATGGTTGACTCAATGGACATGGGTTTGTGTGGACTCCGGGAGTTGGTGATGGACAAGGAGCCCTGGCATCCTTTGGTTCATGGGGTCAGAAAAGAGTCGGACACGACTGAGCGACTGAACTATACTGAACTGATCTGCTTCTTGAAACGTTACTTCTTGAGGGTTTTCAGGAGGCAGGTAAGGTGGTCTGGTAATCCCATCTCTTTAAGAATTTTCTACATTTTGCTATGATCCATAGAGTCAAAGGATTTAGCCTACTCAATGAAGCAGAAATAGATGTTTTTGTGGAATCCCCTTGCTTTTTCTATGATTCAGCTGATACTAGGAATTTGATATCTGGTTCCTACACCTCTTCTAAATCTTGATTGTACATCTGGAATTTCTTGGTTCACATACTCTTGATACTAGCTTGAAACATTTTGAGGATTACCTTGCTACCATGTGAAATGAGCAGAATTGTGCAGTAGCAGACACATCCTTTGGCATACCCCTTCTTTGAGATTGGAATGAAAAGTTGATTTCTCACTTCCACTGTATAATTGTAAGGGATTTGATTTAGGCCATACCTAAATGGTCTAGTGATTTTCCCTACTTTCTTCAATTTAAGCCTGAATTTGGCAATAAGAAGTTTTTGATCTGAGCCACAGTCAGCTCTCAGTCTTGTTTTTGCTGACTGTATAGAGCTTCTCCATTTTTGGCTGCAAAGAATATAATTGATCTGATTTTCGTGTTGACCATCTGGTGATGCCCATGTACAGAGTCTTCTCTTGTGTTGTTGAAAGAGAGTATTTGCTATGACCAGTGTGTTCTCTTAGCAAAACTCTGTTAGCCTTTGACCTGCTTCGTTTTGTACTCCAAGGTCAAATTTGTCTGTTGCTCCAGGTATTTCTTGGAGAAGGCAATGGCACCCCACTCCAGTACTCTTGCCTGGAAATTCCCATGGATGAAGGAGCCTGGGAGGCTGCAGTCCATGGGGTCGCTCATAGTCGAACATGAATGAGCAACTTTCCTTTCACTTTTCACTTTCATGCATTGAAGAAGGAAATGGCAACCCACTCCAGTGTTCTTGCCTGGAGAATCCCAGGGACGGGGGGCCTGGTGGGCTGCCGTCTATGGGGTCACACAGAGTTGGACAAGACTGAAGCAATGCAGCATCAGCAGCCAGGTATTTCTTGACTTCCTACTTTTGTGTTTCAGTCCTCTATAAATAAATGGACAACGTTTTGGGGTATTAGTTTTAGAAGGTCTTTTAGATCTTCATAGAACTGATCAACTTCTGCTTCTTCAGCATTACTGGTTGGGGGCATAGACTTGGATTAATGTGATATTGAACGGTTTGCCTTTGAATCGAATGGAGATCTTTCTGTTATTTTTGAGATTGCATCCAAGTACTGTATTTAAGACTCTCTCTCTCTCTCTCTCTCTCTTTTTTTTTTTTTTTTTTTTTTAATGATGGCTACTCCATTTCTTCTAAGGGATTCTTGCCCACGGTAGTAGATATAATGGTCATCTGAGTTGAATTCACCCATTCCATTCCATTTTAGTTTATTGATTCCTAAAATGTCGATGTTCACTCTTGCCATCTCCTATTTGACCACTTCCAATTTGCCTTGATTCATGGACCTAATGTTCCCGGTTCCTAGGCAATATTTTTCTTTACAGAATCAGACTTTATTCCATCACCCATCACATTCACAACTGGGTGCTCTTTTTTTTTTTTTTTTGGCTCTGTCTCTTCATTCTTTCAGAGTTATTTCTCCATTTTTCTCCAGTAGCATATTGGGTACCTACCGACCAGAGGAGTTCATCTTTCAGTGTCATATTCCATCTCTTCATTCTTTCTGGAGTTATTTCTCCACTGATCTCCAGTAGCATATTGGGCACCTACCGACCTGGGGAGTTAATCTTTCAGTATCATACCTTTTCGCCTTTTCATACTGTTCATGGGGTACTGTTCATATGAATATATAGTTCATTTTTTCCTTTGTATTTCAATTCTCTTCTTTTCCCAGTGCTTTCTAAGGTCTCCTTAAACAACCATTTTGCCTTCTTGTGTTTCTTTTCCTTGGGTATGGTTTTGGTCACCACCTCCCATACAGTGTTATGAACATCCACTTCAGGTATTCTGTCTTTTAAATCTAAATCTTTTTGTTACTTCTACTTGTAATATAAAGGGTTTGATTTAGGTCATATTTGAATGACCTAATGATTTTCTCTATTGTCTTCAAAAGTGAAAGTTAAACTCCCTAAGTTGTGTTCAACTCTTTGTGACCCCATGGAATGTCCCATCCATGGAATTCTCTAGGCCAGAATACTGGAGTGGGAGGCATTTCCCTTCTCCAGGGCATATTCCCAACCCAGAGATAGAACCCAGATCTCCCATATTGCAGGGAGATTGTTTACCAGCTGAGCCACAAGTGAAGCCAATGATTTTTCCCTATTGTCTTCAATTTGTCTAAATTTTGCAATTTGTTGCTCATGATCTTATCCAGAGTCAGTCACAGGTCTTGTGTTGGTTACTCTATAGAATTCCTGCATCTTTGGCTGCAAAGAATATAATTAATCTGCTTTCAGTGTTTAACAACCTGTGATGTACATGTGTAGAGCCATCTCTTGTGTTGTTGTAGGAGGGCATTTGCTATGACCAGTGAGCTCTCTTGACAAAACTATGTTAGCCTTTGCCCTGCTTCATTTTGTATTCCAAGGTCAAACTTGCGTTATTTCAGGTAGTTCTTGACTTCCTACTCTTGTCTTCCAATCCCCTATCATGAAAAGTACATATTTTTTTGGTTTTAGTTCTAGAAGGTCTTATATGTCTTCATGGAGCAGTTCAATATCAGCTTCTTTGGCACTGGTACTTGGGGCATAGACTTGGATTATTGTGATGATGAATGGTTTGCCTAAAGGCTAAAATATTTTAGGGCAATTACATAGTCTTTATCTACTAGCTGAACAAGGAGAAATGTATATAATAACATATATTCCCTGTTGTGCGCATGTTCAGTTGATCAGTCTTGTCTGATTCCTTGCCACCCAATGAACTATAGCTCACCAGGCAACTCTGTCCATAGGTCTTTCCAAGCAGGAATGCTAGAGTGGGTTGCCATTTCCTCCTTCAG
The DNA here is from genome assembly GCA_006410935.1 of Redunca redunca. Taxonomy (NCBI): domain Eukaryota; kingdom Metazoa; phylum Chordata; class Mammalia; order Artiodactyla; family Bovidae; genus Redunca; species Redunca redunca. Next base: position 40,051 of record SJYQ01002304.1, read on the forward strand.
GGAATCTTCCCAAACCATAGATCAAATTCAAGTCTCCTACTTTGACATGGAGATTCTTTACCACGGAACCACCTAGTAAACCTATATACCACCTATTACACATGAATATGTCTTCCCTGGTGGCTCAGTGGTGAAGAATCCACCTACTAATGCAGGATACAGAAGTGCAGTCTCTGTATTTGGAAGATCCTGTGGAGTAGGAAATGGCCACCCCTCCAGAATTCATGTGGGCTTCCATTGTGTCTCAGCTGATAAATACTCTCTCTGCAATGCTGAAGACCTGGGTCTAATCTCAGGGTAGGGAATATCCCCTGGAGAAGGGAAAGGTTACCCACTCTAGTATTTTGGCCTGGACAGTTCCATGGATTGTATAGTCCATAGGGTTGCAAAGAGCCAGACATGACTGAGCAACTTTCATTATCACTTTGGGGCTTCCCACGTGGCACCAGTTGTAAAGAACTGGCCTGCCAATGCAAGAGATGCAAGAGACTCAGGTTTGATCCCTAGGTCGGGAAGATCCTCTGGAGGATGAAATGGCAACCCAGTCCAGTATTCTTGCCTGGAAAATCCCATGGATAGAGGAGCCTGGCAGGCTACAGTCCATAGGATCACCAAAGAGTCAGACAAGACTGAAGTGATTTAATGCATACCAGTATTCATGCCTGGGAAATTCCATGGAAAAAAGATACTGACAGGCTACAGTCCATGGGGTACAAAGAGCTGGACATTCACAAAGAATGAAGAGTTGGGGCCAAAATGAAAACAATGCCTAGTTGTGGATGTGACTGGTAATGGAAGCAAGGTCCGATTCTGTAAAGAATACTGTTTCATAGGAACCTGGAATGTTAGGCCCATGAATCAAGGTAAATTGGAAGTTATTGAACAGCAAATGGCAAGAGTGAACATAGACATTTTAGGAATCAGTGAACTGAAATGGACTAGAATGGGCGTATTTAACTCAGATGACCATTATGTCTACTACTGTAGGCAAGAATTCCTTAGAAGAAATGGAGCAGCCATCATAGTCAATGACAGAATCTAAAATGCAGTACTTGGGTGCAATGTCAAAAATAACAGAGTGATCTCTGTTCATTTCCCAGGCAAACAATTCAATATCACAGTAATCCAAGTCTATGTCCCAAACAGTAACCCTGAGGAAGCTGAACAGTTCTATGAAGACCTACAAGACCTTCTAGAACTAGTACCCCAAAAAGCTGTCCTTTTAATCATAAGGGACTGGAATGAAGAAGTATTTGGACACAGCTTAGTGACTAAACAATGATACATGGATACACGCCTTTGGGGAGAGAAACACTCAAGTACCAATCAGAAAGCAAACCCATTGATTACACCAAAATTCGCCTAATAAGCCCTGGTCTTTTTACCTATTTAGCTAGTTACCTTCAGGACACACAGCTTCCTGCTTTAAAATCATCATAAGTAGTTGTATACATATACATATATATGTATACATATATGTGTTTATATTTTAACTCAGCTTTGCATAATTTTTTTGAACTTTGTACCTATTGCCTGTCAAACTTTTGAAAAATAGACATACCCAATAGGTTTCTGCTAAACTAGCACTTGAGATGATCTCCAATGTTTACAACCTTACAACCTGACTGAGTATACACATTAGATGGAAAATGAAAGAGTTCCCCTTCCTACTCTTCTTTGTTACTCCAATATGACCTCAGTCGTTTCCAGTTGGCACTTCTCCTCTAATATGGGTCATGACAACCAGTGAAGATTCTTCCTGGCACCAATGCATAAAGCTACTAAATTGGAAAACCTGACTCTTGATCAGTGTTGCTTTTGAGGAAAGACCTTGACACAAAGGTGGAATGTGGATATATAGGAAATATTATTTTTTAGCTCTCACATATATACCACTTTGCATCCTTCATAGCCAACAAGAAAAAGGAAGATAAGAAATATGACTTTCTTCTGGTACAAAGAAGGACATTAATCTCATGGGAATTTTGCACCCCCCCCCTTTTTTTTAAGAAGGAAGATTCCTCCCTGCACTAATGACCGTTTGCACCCAACAAGAAACCATCACAAATTGTAATTCTTGTTCTTCTCCAATGAAACTTTGTTCAAAAGAGCACTCTCCCCATCCACAGGTTTCTCCTATATCCTAATAAAGTATGTGTGTGTCTCATCTTTGTTCTCTGGACTTGCTTTGTTCTCTGGACTTGAGATTCACCAAATCTCATTTGTCTGAATTTCAATCCTCTGTTGTTCCCAAATAATGAAACAGTGTTGGTAAAGTAACTGGCTATATTATCTTTGGGTTGACAACTCATTATAAAGTATAGGTTTTATTTATTTAATAAATGTATAACTAGTGTTTAACATATGCTGGTAACTGTGCTAAGCACTTTGTCTATAGTACTTAACTTAATTTTTACAGTTTAATAGTAAGGGTTCAAGCTGGTTTTAGAAAAGGCAGAGGAACCAGAGATCAAATTGCCAACATCCGCTGGATCATCGAAAAAACAAGAGAGTTCCAGAAAAACATCTATTTCTGCTTTATTGACTATGCTAAATCCTTTGACTGTGTGGATCACAATAAACTGTGGAAAATTCTGAAAAAGATGGGAATACCAGACCACCTGACCTACCTCTTGAAAAATCTGTATGCAGGTAAGGAAGCAGCAGTTAGAACTGGAAATGGAACAACAGACTGGTTCCAAATAGGAAAAGGAGTATGTCAAGGCTGTATATCGTCACCCTGCTTATTTAACTTATATGCAGAGTACATCATGAGAAACGCTGGACTGGAAGAAACACAAGCTGGAATCAAGATTGCCAGGAGAAATATCAATAACCTCAGATATGCAGATGACACCACCCTTATGGCATAAAGTGAAGAAGAACTAAAAAGCCTCTTGATGAAAGTGAAAGAGGAGAGTGAAAAAGTTGGCTTAAAGCTCAACATTGAGAAAACGAAGATCATGGCATCTGGTCCCATCACTTCATGGTAATAGATGGGGAAACAGTGGAAACAGTGTCAGACTTCATTTTTGGGCTCCAAAATCACTGCAGATGGTGATTGCAGCCATGAATTTGAAAGACGCTTACTCCTTGGAAGAAAAGTTATGACCAACCTAGATAGTATATTCAAAAGCAGAGACATTACTTTGCCGACTAAGGTCCATCTATTCAAGACTATAGTTTTTCCTGTGGTCATGTATAGATGTGAGAGTTGGACTGTGAAGAAAGCTGAGCACCGAAGAATTGATGC
>SJYQ01002304.1:44528-54576 GCA_006410935.1 Redunca redunca
TCCTACAGAGCAACTTCATAGCAAATGGCTTAAATGGTGAGTTTAGTCAAATATTTAAATGAAAAATTACAACAATTCTACACAAATCCTTCCATAATGTAGAGAGAAGAGAACACTTATTTTATGAGACCAGCATTACCCTGATACCAAAATCAGAGGAAGAAAAACCACAACTACCCATGAATATTTTTATGAACATAGATTAAGACACCCTCAACAAAAATAGTAACACATTAAATCTAGTAATACATTAAAAGATAAAATATATTATGATTAAGTGGGCTTTTTCCTGGATACAAAAGGTACGTAATAAGTTAAACATTAAAAAAAGCAAATTACTTAACCATATTAACATTTAAAAAAAGAAAATCAATATAATAGATTAATAGATGTAAAAGAAACATTTGAGAATATTTAGCACATTTTCATAGGGGCTTCCCTGGTGGCTCAACAGTAAAGAATCTGCCTGCAATGCAGGAAACCCAAGTTCAATCCCTAGATCAGAAACCCACTCTAGTATTCTTGCCTGAAGAATCTCATGGACAGGGAAGCCTGGCAGGCTACAGTCCATAGTGTCCCAAAGACTAGGACACAACTGAAATGACTGAACACAACACACTTTCATAACAAAATCTGTAAACCAATTAGGAATCAAAGTAAACTTCTATAATCTGATAAGGTTATCTAAACTAAGACTACTTCTTATAACAGATAATGGATCAGAGAAAAATGAAAAAGATTTCTGCTTTTACCACTTCTGTTCAACTCTGTAAGGAGTTTGTATCCATTCCACTGATGTAAAATAATTAAAAATGATAATTTAGATTTCAGCATTATAAAACTCTAGTCTTCCAAAGACATGTTTAAGCCAATGCAAAGGGAATGTCAGAGACTAGGAGGAAACGCACACAGAGTATGTATCTGTATATCATACTTTACATACTACAAATTTCATTGCACACACATACAGATAGACTCAAAACTCACTGATAAGAAAAGAAAGAAATGTTTTTAAAATGGGCAAAATATTTGAACAGACACTTCACTAAAGAAGATACATGAATGATATTTAAACACAGAAATGGATGTTCAATATCATGAGATGCAGGTTAAAACCTTATTGGAATTGCAAATTACAGGGAAGCAAAACTGAAAATAATGATTGCTTGTTAGGATGAGAAAGAATCAACTCTGTAGTTATTGTTGAGGGGAGTTCAACGTGGTGTAGTCACTTTAGAAAGTAGTTTGTCCATTTAGTTTAATAATTTTATTTTTTTATGGCTGCACTGCATTGCTCAGGATTTCTCTAGTTGTGGAGAGTGGGGCCTACTCTTTGTTGCACTGTGGACTTCTCATTGCTGTGGCTTCTCCTGTTGCAGAGCACAGGCTCTAGACATGCGAACCTCAGTAGTTGTGCACACAGGCTTGGTAGTTGAGGCTTGAAGGCACTAGACAGAGTACAGGCTCAATAGATGTGGCCCACAGGTTTAGTTGTTCTGAGTTATGTGGAATCTTCCTGGGCCATGGATCAAACCCATGTCCCTTACACCAGCAGGCAAATTCTTACCCTTTGCATTGCCAAGGAAGTCCAGTTTGTCCATTTCTTAACAAGAAAATATCTGCTTACTACATGCTCCTGCAATATTACTCCCAAGTATTAATTAAATATATATGAATATTAATATATATATACAACCTTTTATTCAAACACTGATATAGCTTTTATTCAAGACCAAAAATGTGGAAATCCTAGTGCTTTTGAACAAATAAATAGATCAATCATTTTTCATGTATTCATACTTTACAATAAAAGGAGCAGGTAGATCATTTTGCTGACAAAGATGTTTCTAGTCAAGGCTATAGTTTTCCCAGTAGTTATGTATGGATGTGAGAGTTGGACTATAAAGAGAGTAGAGCACAGAAGAATTGATGCTTTTGAACTGTGGTGTTGGAGAAGACTTTGAGGGTCCCTTGGACTGCAGGGATATCCAACTAGTCCATCCTAAGGAAGATCAGTCCTGGGTGTTCATTGGAAGGACTGATGTTGAAGCTGAAGCTCCAATACTTTGGCCATACTTTGGCCAATTGACTCATTTGAAAAGACCTTGATGCTGGAAAAGATTGAGGGCAGGAAGAGAAGGGGATGGCAGGGGATGAGATGGGTGGATGGCATCACTAACTCAATGGACATGAGTTTGAGTAAATTCCGGGAGTTGGTGATGGACAGGCAGGCCTGGTGTGCTGCAGTCCATGGGGTCACAAAGAATCAGACAAGACTTGGCAACTGAACAACAACAACTAATTCTGGATTAACCTCAAATATTTTACACTCAACTAAGATAGAATGAAATAGCTAACTTATTCACACACAGTCTATTTTTATGATATTCTGGGACACACAGTCTATTTTTATGATATTCTTGGAGTTAAACCTACAGGGACAGAAAACAGAATGAGTCATTACTGGGGCAAAGTAGAGTAGAATATGATGCTGATCAGGGCCCTATGCAGGTCCTGGGTACAGAAGACTTTTTGTCCTCCTTTTCATGTAAGAGAAACTACAACCTCCAGGGCCTTCCTTGAGTTCCAAAGAGGAGTTTTGTAAAGTTGCTAATCAAGGGAAGAGCAGCCATGAAAGCACCTAAGGCAAGATTATAGGGACCAGAGAGGCTCATTAAGATGAGGAGACCAGCCCACCTGAGACTGCACAATCCCTGATCTTATCAGCAACCCTACATTTTAAAACTTTTCAGTAGAAAGAACTAAGACCGTTACTGCCTTGAACATTTTTACATATACTTGTTTGACTATATAACCTCTCCTTATTCACCAGGGAGTGGGGCACAGTTCTTGAGGTGTTAGCCTACTGTGTTAAGCTACTCTTTCTTTCTCCTCCATAACTGTGTCAGCATATCTATTTGGCATTGGTGCACAGAGAACCAAGATTTTCACAAAAAAATCATGGGATTTACTACAAAGGCAAGAAATAAACTTGTGAATTGCTGAAATTGTTCTGTGTGTATTTGATTGTGTGAAAATTGTTGTTCAGTCACTCAGTCATGTCCAACTCTTTGCCACTCCATGGAAGCAGCATGCCAGGCTTCTCTGTCCTTCTCCTGAAGCCTGGTCAAACTCGACCATTGAGTTGGTGATGCTATCCAACCGTCTAATCCTCTGTGGTCTCCTTGAGGTAGAAATGCTTGGCAGTCAGTGTAGGACCCAAACCTCAGTCTTATTTGCAATAAGCAACTTGCTCCATTAGCCTAAAGCTATACCCTTTTGTCCCAAATAACTGGAATGTGTCCTTGGCCTGAAAAATTATCAAGACTCAGACGCAGGGAAGGGCAGCGATTAACTTCTGGTCCACAGGCATGAGGGAAAAACAACTGGTGATCATTAATTTTAAGCCCATATATCCGGTTCATTGTAAAATGGCTTGAGGGAATGAAAAAGTAGGCAAATTAATCTGAGGATCAAGAGAAGCCATAAAGATGTTAATTTAAACATTTTGACCTTTAAACTGATTGATTAAAAGTGACATATTTTAAGGGCAAGAGCCAACCAAAAATGTAGAGATTAAGGATATAAAAACCTGTAAATCCCACCTTTGGGGTGCTCTTTACCCCCTCTCAGTGTCTATGCTGAGAGATTTGTATTCTCCTTCTCTTTAATAAATCCTGTTGTTTTGCTACCATAAGTGTTAGTGTGTTCATGAAGTTTATTCATTAGATTCCCATGTCATCTTTGTCCTTCTGCCCTCAATCTTACTCAGCTTCAGGGTCCTTTCAATAAATTGGCTCTTCACATCAAGTGGTCAAAGTATTGGAGATTCAGCTTCAGCATCAGTCCTTCCAATGAATATTGAGGATTGATTTCCTTGAGGATTAAATGGTTTGATCTCCTAGTGAAATGGGAGTATGAGTTCTTGTTCATAGTGCCAAAGAATGGAATCCACATACACACAAACATAGCAAGCAAATAGGATCCATTAGAGAAGAGGAAAGTACAAAGCTCTCAGCATAGACACTGAGAGGGGGTAAGCAATGCCCCAAAGTTGGGACTTACAGTAGTTTGTATATCCTTAATCTCTACATTTTTAGTTCGTTCTTGTCCTTAAAATATGTCATTTATAACCAATTAGTTTAAAGATCAAAGTGTTCAACATCATCTTTATGGATTTCCTTGATCTTCAGATTAATTTGTCACCCTTTTTCATGACCCCCTGGTCATTTTGTGCGCTTCCCTAGGTGGCTCAAACAGTAAAGAATCTGGTTATAATGCAGGGGATCAGGGTTCAGGTTCCATCTCTGAGTTGGAAGTTCCCCTAAAGAAGGAAATGGCAACCCACTCCAGGATTCTTGCCTGGAGAATTCCACGGACACAGGAGTCTGGCAGGCTACAGTCCATGGGGTCAGAAAGAGTCGGACATGGGTGAACAACTAATACCTTCACTTTCACTGGTCACTTTACAATGGACCAAATATTAGGGCTTAAGTTTAATGATCAACAGTTGTATTTCCCTGAGGTATGTGGAACAGAAGTTAATTACTGTCCTTCCCTGGATCTGAGTGATAATAGTTTATCAGATCAAGTACACATTCCATAAATTTGGGACAAAGTGTATAGCTTTAAGCTAATAAAGTGAGATGTTTATTGCAAATAAGACCAAAGTCTCAGAGTCCTACACTGACTGTCTAACAATTTCTATCTCAGTTGTAATCCAAGGGACACTCAAAAGTCTGCTCCAACACAGTTTGAAAGCATCAATTCTTTGGGACTCAGCCTTCTTTATGGTCCAACTCTCACATCTATACATGACTACTGGGAAAGCCACAGCTTTGACTATATAGACCTTTGTTGGCAAAGTAATTTCTCTGCTTTTTAATGTACTGTGTAGGTTTGTCATAGCTTTTCTTCCAAGGAGTAAGCACTCTTTGATTTCATGGCTGCAGTCACCAGCTGTAGTGATTTTGGAGCCCAAGAAAATAAAGTCTGCAACTGTTTCCATTGTTTCCTTATCTATTTACCATGAAATGATGGGACCGAGTACCATGCTCTTAGTTTTTTGAATGTCAACTTTTTCACTCTCCTCTTTCACCACCATCAAGAGTCTCTTTAGTTCCTCTATGATTTCAATCATAAAGGTGGTGTCATCTGTATACCTGACATTGATATTTCATTTACATGAGTCTAAATATTTGCCAACATTTAATGAATTTTAATACTTAGAAAGGGAGAAAGCACTGTTTCAGGAAAGAGCCAATTCTGACTCCATGAGGGCTCTGTTTCTTCGACTTTATCTTTGTTTTTCATTGCTTTTGTTATTATAATCATACATAATGACCTGCGTGAGAGAAACCTGCCCCTGTGCTTGAATGGATCAAGCACATCATCTCACTGAGTTTGGCCATTCCAGGAGACATTTGCAAGATAATGGTCTTTACTTCCTCAACTCCACCCTTTTTCTGTCCTGTAAAAGCAAATGGAATCTAGATCCTGACAAGATGGTTATTTTGAGACATTACTCCACTATGTTCTTGGTCAGCTGAATTTTGAAAGTTGTATTCCTTGCCTCAACACATCATCCCTCAGTTAATTCTTCTGTCATGTGAGAAGCATATAGTGCTTGGACTCAAAACAAATTAGTGAATCTTCAGTTCAATTCAGTTCAGTAGCACAGTCGTGTTCGACCCTTTGCGACCCCATGAATCGCAGCACGCCAGGCCTCCTTGTCTATCACCAACTCCCAGAGTTCACTCAGACTCACGTCCATCAAGTCCATGATGCCATCCAGCCATCTCATCCTTGGTCGTCCTCTTCTCCTCCTGCTCCCAATCCCTCCCAGTATCAGAGTCTTTTCCAAGAGTCAACTCTTCGCATGAGGTGGCCAGAGTACTGGAATATCAGCTTTAGCATCATTCCTTCCAATGAAATCCCAGGGCTGATCTCCTTCGGAATGGACTGGTGGATTTCCTTGCAGTCTAAGGGACTCTCAAGAGTCTTCTCCAACATCACAGTTCAAAAGTATCAAGAAGGCTCAGCCTTCTTCACAGTCCAACTCTCACATCCATACATGACCACAGGAAAAACCATAGCCTTGACTAGATGGACCTTAGTCAGCAAAGTAATGTCTCTGCTTTTGAATATGCTATCTCGGTTGGTCATAACTTTTCTTCCAAAGAGTAAGCGTCTTCTAATTTCATGGCTGCAGTCACCATCTGCAGTGATTTTGGAGCCCCAAAAGATAAAGTCTGACACTGTTTCCTCTCTTTCCCCATCTGTTTCCCATGAAGTGATGGGACCAGATACCATGATCTTCGTCTTCTGAATGTTGAGCTTTAAGCCAACTTTTTCACTCTCCACTTTCACTTTCATCAGGAGGCTTTTTAGCTCCTCTTCACTTTCTGCCATAAGGGTGGTGTCGTCTGCATATCTGAGGTTATTGATATTTCTCCCGGCAATCTTGATTCCAGCTTGTGTTTCTTCCAGTCCAACGTTTCTCGTGATGTACTCTGCATATAAGTTAAATAAGCAGGGTGACAATATACAGTCTTGACGTACTCCTTTTCCTATTTGAAACCAGTCTGTTGTTGCATGTCTAGTTCTAATCGTTGCTGTTTTTCTGCTGGAATTGGGGGAGGGGGATAATTTGGATATAATTTTTTGCTAGAAATTAATTCTAGAAGGTAGCTATGATTGTTACGTTATGTGGGAGTAAAGTGTTGAAGACAATCACTAAAAGCTATATTAAAGATTTTCTTGGTAAAATAATTCTGCATTTAGAAATTCTAGATATTTATCAACAGAATAAAATGCATAAATAAAATATCCTGACCCATCTCTGATCTGTATTTTAAATAATTGCAATCCAGACATTTTTAATTTACTCATGGTTCTTTCATCTAGTTAACACTTTTTCAAATAACAAATACATTATCTTCTGAGTATATCAGTCTAGATAGTCAAAATATTTTTGATCTGCCAAGTTCCTGAAATTTACCAGATATGCATCATTACAACCACCAGGATACTTTATTTCATTATGTAGATGTGAATTATGGGTGATGTTAAGTATAATTTAAGTGATACACTATTTTAAAATAAGAAAATAACTATTGAACTAAAACATTCATTTAAAATGTAATGGCTATGTTTATGTGAAATGCCTAGTTCTAATGATAAATATGAGTATAGAATTATACAAATGAAATGAGAGAATCCCAGATTACCACCATTAAGTCAAGCAATGGGATGTAAAAAGCAAGGAGAAAGCCTATTAGTCTCTGTGGAGCTGTTAGTATTATGTTCTCTCTTTACAAAACTAAAACAGAGAATTAAATCATATACATCAGCTTCCAGGGTTTGTTTCCTTAGGGAAGAGTAGAGATTGTGCCTATTATCTATGTTTACTCGAAAGTGGCAAATTTTCTAGGCACATAATTTGTCCTTCAGTCAGTGAAAGACTAACAACTCCCACTGCCCAGTAAAAATAAGAGCCCAGCTCCAAAATGAAATTCTGGAGGGGATATGAAGGCTTCATGTTCTCTCAGTCCTATGCTTATCAAGGCATGAGTTCTTCAGCACAAACTGAGGAAGAAAGCTGGCATTTACCAGGGAATATCTTTCAAGGTAAGATAAAGCAATTTATATCTGTAGATTCCCATTTCCTTAAGTATGTACCAACAATGAACCTACCAAGTTGATTCTGATAATACAGTTTTGTACTGTTCAATACTAGTAGATGCTGGATTTCCCTGCTACAACAGTGGTAAGGGTCCAATTGCAAATGCAGGGGATACCAGTTTGATCCCTGGTCCAGGAAGATTCTACATGCCATGAAGCAGCTAGATCCGTGTGCCATAACCACTGAAGGCCATGAGCCCTAGAGCCTGTGCTCTGCAAGAGGGGCCACAGCCATGAGAAGACTTTTAAACACAACAATGAGTGTTCCCCACTCACCCCAAATGGAGACAGCTTGTGCTTGGCAGTGAAGACCAGCATGACCAAAACTAAAAAATAAATAAACAAATTAATAATAATAATAATAATAAGCAGCACAGGAGATCACCCTAAGTCACCTTTTTACAGAAAATAATTGTTCTAACTCCATTAATAGAAATATTACATATTTTCATTTTGATCATTTGACATTAATTTTAAGAAATTCATTCATAAATTATTATTATTTGAGAAGCAAAATGTTTCATAAAAGAAAAAATAAACATCTTTTTTCAAAAACCTGAAATGCTTAATTCCAATAAAATTTGGAAGAAACCAATTATATCTTGCAAGGAGGAAATAAAGATATCAGGATGTTTGAAAAATATCCTCCTCCATTAAGGGAAAATTATAGTGTCAAAATTCATAGCCACTTTTTTTCTACCAATGGTCTTACTCATATAAAATATATGAATGGGTGATTGTTACATCTTATTTTGAAAGCATTTTAGTAAATCTAGCCAGTGTGTTGAGATGTGAGAGGGACCGTGTCTTCAGCTACCCAAAGTACCTTGGTGTGGGAAGAAGTCAACTGAGTTGGCCCATCTCCTCCCTATAGCCTACATATGATCACACTGGCTCACATATATGAAGCCTCCGATTGACTGAAATGTGCTGGTCATGAATATTAACTTGCAATTGCAAGATACAAATAGACATTGACAAGTGTTCCTTGTCCACTTTTGAAGATTATTTCATGTCAATAAACTGGAAAAAGTGAACTCTCATGGTTAATGGGGCAATTTATAAGATCACCGAAACATCCTTTATCCTCAAAAAGACATGTTCTACATCATATAATTCTCTGAGATCTATTCTTCAGTGATCTTTACAACCAAATTTTTTCCCCAAAACACGTAGCTAATACATTAATTCACTAGTCCTCATTAGCATTCCAGTGATGCAAATAGAACATATTATGCCTCCTATTTTATAGATTGCAATATAAAGTTTAGCCAATATCAGAACTTACACACATATAGAGAGTTGGGATTAAATTCCATGACAGGTTCTTGTTCTAGCTTCCATTACTGTTTTCTTCAAAGATGCTAAAGTGCTCCCTAGAATTTTAAGGCTTCTAAGGCTTTATATTGAAGCTCTTAGTACTGAATTAATTTCAGCATAGTAATTTTAAAGTGTATTGTTTTTATGTAAGAATACCGTATATAACACTGTAAAAGTGACTGTAAATACAAAGTTTAATAAACGGATTATAATTAATTTATATGTAATGCTACTGCATATTATTTCTGCTAAGAATGGGTACTTTAACTTAAGCACTCGCAGAATGATGTGGTGGAGACTCTTGCATTAGTGGAAGCCAAATCAGGGCCAATTCAGCTGAAAGGATGGAGGACCACCAAGTTTTAATCAGGCTGTTCACAGATACTTCAGCCTTGTAGATCTAAAACTTTTACAGTAGGCAATTTACAATTCCATGGTGGCTAGCATGACCCCAGAGAGCAGGACTGTAACCTATAATGAGAGCATGGTATACCGCTAAATCTTTATACATAAAGTTATTTTCTGCTACTATTCAGGTCATTCTCATTGATAATTGTTTTGTAAATAGTTGTGACTTTTGTGTGTCCAAGTCAAGGCCTTCCTACTCCACTATCATGGCCACTCCTTTGGTAATTTTTAAAATTTAAATTTCTAACTGTTTATTACTACCAATATTTTGTAGAAATATAAGTGAAATACATAGAAATTTCTCTTTTATCCTTTACTCAATAAACCAAAATTTCAGCATGTTCTTGGCTCTACTTTTTAAAAGGTTTGCAAAATTTTATGTTATTTGTATTCTGTTCTTAGGTCCTTTTTAAATAATTTGTTGGTTTATAGACAATGCAATAATTTAAATTTTATGTTTACTAATGTAAATGCTTACAAATATTTGTTTATGAATTTTTCTATAACTCTATCTAAACGTTTAAATATAATTATATATAATTTATTAATTTATCAAATATTCTGTAACATTTTCTTTGAAATTAAAAAAATGTTCTGCTTAATGCCAAAAAACTGGTTTCTTTTAAACATTTTTTTT
>SJYQ01002304.1:60210-76252 GCA_006410935.1 Redunca redunca
AATAAGTTAAATCAATTTTGAATTATTGTGTTATCTGCTTATTTATATTTTAATTGCTTTCTTATTTTTAATTATTTTTAAATTGGTGATTGATTTAGTTATAAAGCTCTTTACCATACAAACTGTTAGCATAAAAATTCTAAACACAAAAGGACAAATATGATTCCACTTATGTAAAGTACATAGATTAGTCAAATTAAAAAAAAAAAAAACAACAAACTTGTAACACAGGCATTGAATCACGGAGCTGAAATTATAATGAAGCCATTTGACTTGAATGACATCTGAAAGAAGCATGGGTTGCATTTATTACATTATCGACTTACTTTAAAAGTTGCTGATTTTTTGCTCCTTCAAATTTACAGTTTTATCAGGGAATCTACACAGGATGAGTTGAGCTATGACAGCTGGCTCCCTGTCACTGGCCATATGACCATGTATCAGAAGGGATCTGAATCGAAGTGCCTCCTACCTAGAGTCAGACAGGCCCAGATCCATGCAAATCAGAGCTGTTTGTTAACTGATGTGTCTTTAGTGGAGAGATTCTCTGTTCACTGTCTGATTACTCCAGATGGTCAACTGACTATTCTCATGTAAACAATGAATGTATCTCAAAGGGTAGTCACTGTTGCTTTCACTGCCCTGTGCAGGCCTCTTATGGTCTCTCTTGAGGTTCCATTCTGAAATACTGCTGGTCTCATGAAGGGATGGAGGGAGATACGAAAGGGCATTCATTTAACCACAGTGAAGTCAACCTGAAAGTGCAGATCCTCTCAGAACTGAATGCAGGTTTTCTCTCAGAGAGTCCCAACAAGACATTTTTTCTCCAGTATCTTGAGATTCATTAAGTACTAGACAGTGATGACTGGTATGATGCTACCTCAAAGTGCTCCAAGTATTAGAACTTTATATGTTTAGCAAGGATTCTCTGTACAATAAAAGTCATTTTATGTACTTTGAACTTCAACCTTTCTTTCAGACATTTTATCACTTAAGGTATCATTTACATTAGAGTAGTGTTACTAGAAGATAGTACTAAATATATTATTAAAGTTATAAACTCGACACTCAGAGATTCTATGTTTCAGGCAGGTTTCTTTTAAACATATGAATTTATTTTAGTTTCAGCAAAAGGCTTCATCAACTTAAAACCTTAGCTATTGATCATAACCATGAGACTATAAGAATAAACTAAATTGAATTAAATCAGTTGTTCTCTGTTATGCTGCTACACTCCACTTTTGAGTTGTTTTTGCTGTTTAGTCACTAAATTATATGTGACTCTGTTGTGACCCCATGGACTGTAGACTGCCAGGCTCCTGTGACCATGAGATTTTGAGATAAGAATACTGGAGTGGGCTGTCATTTCCTTCTCCAGGGGCTCTTCCTGATCCAGGGATCAAATCCACGTCTCCTGAAATGGCAGGCAGAATCTTTATCACAGAGCCACCAGGGAAACCCACTCCTGAGTTATTCATGAAAACTTAAAAACTGAGTGGATGACCAAATATTATTAAAAAGAATATAAATGTGGCTTGTTTTATTTTCTTTACATATTCTTTAGTCTTTTAAAAGTTAATTTAGTAGAGCCTGAAGTCAGGCAGGTTGATTTCTCCAGTTCCATTCTTCTTTCCTTTGGCTATTTGAGGTTTTTTGTATTTCCATACAAATTGTGAAAATATTTGTTCTAGATCTGTGAAAAATACCGCTGGTAGCTTGATAGGGTTTGCATTGAATCTATAGATTGCTTTGAGAATTGTACTCATTTTCACTATATTGATTCTCCTGATCCATGAACATGGTATATTTCTCCATGTATTAGTGTCTTCTTTGATTTCTTTCAACAGTGTTTTATAGTTTTCTATATATACGTCTGACAGAATGTGGTCCACTGAAGAAGGGAATGGCAAGCCACTTCAGTTATCTTACCTTGAGAGCCCCATGAACAGAAGGAAAAGGCAAAATGATAGGATACCAAAAGAGGAACTCCACAGGTCATTAGGTGCCCAATATGCTACTTGAGATCATTGGAGAAATAACTCCAGAAAGAATGAAGGGATGGAGCCAAAGCAAAAAAAATACACAGTTGAGGATGACACTGGTGATAGAAGCAAGATCCGATGCTGTAAAGACCAATATTGCATAGGGACATGGAATATCAGGTCCATGAATGAAGGCAAATTGGAAGTGGTCAAACAAGAGGTGGCAAGAGTGGACGTTGACGTCCTAGGAATCAGCGAACTAAAAT
This sequence comes from Redunca redunca, assembly GCA_006410935.1. NCBI lineage: Eukaryota > Metazoa > Chordata > Mammalia > Artiodactyla > Bovidae > Redunca > Redunca redunca. Next base: position 62,459 of record SJYQ01002304.1, read on the forward strand.
GGACTGGAATGGGTGAATTTAACTCAGATGACCATTATATCTACTACTGGGGGCAGGAATCCCTCAGAAGAAATGGAGTAGCCATCATGGTCAAAAGAAGAGTCCGAAATGCAGTACTTGGATGCAATCTCAAAAACGACAGAATGATCTCTGTTCGTCTCCAAGGCAAACCATTCAATATCACAGTTATCCAAGTCTATGCCCCAACCAGTAACGCTGAAGAAACTGAAGTTGAACGGTTTTATGAAGACCTACAAGAGTTTTTAGAACTAACACCCCCAAAAGACGTCCTTTTCATTATAGGGGACTGGAAAGCAAAAGTAGGAAGTCAAGAAACACCTGGGGTAATAGGCAAATTTGGCATGGAATGCAGAATGAAGCAGGGCATTAGTCTTTAATAGAGTTTTGCTAAGAAAATGCACTGGTCATAGCAAACACCCTCTGCCAACAAAACAAGAGAAGACTCTACACATGGACATCACCAGATAGTCAACACCGAAATCAGATTGATTATATTCTTTGCAGTCAAAGATGGAGAAGCTCTATACATTCCACAAAAACAAGACTGGGAGCTGACTGTGGCTCAGATCATGAACTCCTTATTGCCAGATTTGACCTAAATTGAAGAAAGTAGGGAAAACCGCTAGACCATTCAGGTATGACCTAAATAAAATCCCTTATGATTATACAGTGGAAGTGAGAAATAGATTTAAGGGTCTAGATTTGATAGAGTACCTGATGAACTATGGAATGAGGTTCGTGACATTTATAGGAGACAGGGATCAAGACCATCCCCATGGAAAAGAAATGCAAAAAAGGAAAATGGCTGTCTGAGGAGGCCTTACAAATAGCTGTGAAAAGAAGAGAGGCGAAAAGCAAAGGAGAAAAGCAAAGATATAAGCATCTGAATGCAGAGCTCCAAAGAATAGCAGGAAGAGATTAGAAAGCCTTCTTCAGCAAACAGTGCAAAGAAATAGAGGAAAACAACAGAATGGGAAAGACTAGAGATCTCTTCAAGAAAATTAGAGATACCAAGGGAGCATTTCATGCAAAGATGGGCTCAATAAAGGACAGAAATGGTATGGACCTAACAGAAACAGAAGATATTAAGAAGAGGTGGCAAGAATACACGGAAGAACTGTACAAAAAAGATCTTCACGACCCAGATAATCATGATGATGTGATCACTAATCTAGAGCCAGACAAACTGGAATGTGAAGTCAAGTGGGCCTTAGAAAGCATCATTCCAAACAAAGCTAGTGGAGGTGATGCAATTCCAAGTTGAGCTGTTTCAAATCCTGAAAGATGATGCTGTGAAAGTGGTGCACTCAATATGCCAGCAAGTTTGGAAAATTCAGCAGTGGCCACAGGACTGGAAAAGTTCAGTTTTCATTCCAATTCTAAAGAAAGGCAATGTAAAAGAATGCTCAAACTACAGCACGATTTCACTCATCTCATATTCTAGTAAAGTAATGCTCAGAATCCTCCAAGCCAGACTTCAGCAATACGTGAACCATGAACTCCTTGATGTTCAAGCTGGTTTTAGAAAAGGCAGAGGAACCAGGGATCATATTGCCAACATCCGCTGGATCATGGAAAAAGGAACAGAGTTCCAGAAAAAAAAAAATCTATTTCTGCTTTATTGACTATGCCAAAGCCTTTGACTGTGTGGATCACAATAAACTGGAAAATTCTGAAAGAGATGAGAATACCAGACCACCTAACCTACCTCTTGAGAAATCTGCATGCAGGTCAGGAAGCAACAGTTAGAACTGGACGTGGAACAACAGCCTGGTTCCAAATAGGAAAAGGAGTACGTCAGGGCTGTATATTGTCACCCTGCTTATTTAACTTATATGCAGAGTTCATCATGAGATACGATGGACTGGAAGAAACACAAACTGGAATCAAGATTTCCAGGAGAAATATCAATAACCTCATATATGCAGAAGACACCACCCTTATGGCAGAAAGTGAAGAGAAGCTAAAAAGCCTCTTGATGAAAGTGAAAGAGGACAGTGAAAAAGTTGGCTTAAAGCTTAACATTCAGAAAACGAAGATCATGGCATCTGGTCCCATCACTCTATGGGAAATAGATTGGAAAACCATGGAAACAGTGTCAGACTTTATTTTTTTGTACTCCAAGATCATTGCAGATGGTGACTGCAGCCATGAAATTAAAAGACGTTTACTCCTTGGAAGAAAAGTTATGACCAACCTAGATAGTATATTCAAAAGCAGAGACATTACTTTGCCGACTAAGGTCCATCTTGTCAAGGCTAAGGTTTTTCCTGTGGTCATGTATGGATGTGAGAGTTGGTTGTGAAGAAGGCTGAGTGCCGAAAAACTGATGCCTTTGAACTGTGGTGTAGGAGAAGACTCTTGAGGGTCCCTTGGACTGCAAGGAGATCCAACCTGTCCATTCTGAAGGAGATAAACCCTGGGATTTCTTTGGAAAGAATGATGCTATAGCTGAAGCTCCAGTACTCTGGCCACCTCATGCAAAGAGTTGACTCATTGGAAAAGACTTTGATGAAGGGAGGGATTGGGGGCAGGAGGAGAAGGGGACAACAGAGGATGAGATGGCTGGATGGCATCACGGACTTGATGGACGTGAATCTGAGTGAAGTCCAGGATTTGGTGATGGACAGGAAGGCCTGGTGTGCTGCAATTCATGGGGTCGCAAAGAGTAGGACACGACTGAGCAACTGAACTGAACTGAATTGAACTGAACTGAACTTATATATACGTCTTTAGTTTCTTTAGGTAGATATATTCCTAAGTATTTTATTCTTTTCATTTCAGTAGTGAATGGAATTGTTTCCTTAATTTCTTTTTCTATTTTCTCATTAATAGTGTATAGGAATGCAAGGGATTTCTGTGTGTTGATTTTATATCCTGCAACGTCACTATATTCATTGATTAGCTCTAGTACTTTTCTGGTGGATTTTTTAGGGTTTTCTATGTAGAGGACCCGGAGAAAGCAATGGCACTTCACTCCAGTACTTTTGCCTGCAAAATTCCATGGACGGAGGAGCCTGGTGGGATGCAGTCCATGGGGTTGCTAAGAGTCAGACACGGCTGAGCAACTTCACTTTCACTTTCATGCACTGAATTAGGAAATGGCAACCCACTCTAGTGTTCTTGCCTGGAGAATCCCAGGGACGGGGAAGCCTGGTGGGCTGCCGACTATAGGGTTGCACAGAGTCGGACATGACTGAAGCGACTTAGCAGCAGCAGCATGTAGAGGATCATGTCATCTGCAAAAGTGAGAGTTTTACTTCTTTTCCAGTTTGGATTCCTTTGATTTCTTTTTCTTCTTTGATTGCTGTGGGCAAAACTTCCAAAACTATGCTGAATATTACTGGTAAAAGTGGGCACCCTTGTCTTGTTCCTGACTTTATGGGAAATGCCTTCATTTTTCACCATTGAGGATAATGTTTGCTGTGGGTTTGTCATATATAGCTTTTATTATGTTGAGGTATGTTCCTTTTGGAGAAGGCGATGGCACCCCACTCCAGTACTCTTGCCTGGAAAAATCCCATGGACGGAGGAGCCTGGTAGTCTGCAGTCCATGGGGTCGCTAAGAGTCAGACACAACTGAGAGACTTCACTTTCACTTTTAACTTTCATGCATTGGAGAAGGAAATGGCAACCCACTCCAGTGTTCTTTCCTGGATAATCCCAGGGACAGGGCAGCCTGATGGGCGGCCGTCTGTGGGGTCGCACAGGTTTGGATTCAACTGAAGCAATGCAGTAGCCGCAGCAGCAGCAGCAGTATGTTCTTTCTATTCCTGCTTTCTGGAGAGTTTTTATCATAAATGGATGTTGAATGTTGTCAAAGGATTTTTCTGCATCTATTGAGATAATCATGTGGCTTTTATTTTTTAATTTGTTGATGTGGTCTATTACATTGATGATTTGCAGATATTGAAGAATCCTGGCATCCCTGGGATAAAGCTCACTTGGTTATGGTGTATGATCTTTTTAATGTGCTGTTGGATTCTGATTGCTAGAATTTTGTTAAGGATTTTTGCATCTATGTTCAGCAGTGATATTGGCCTGTAGTTTTCTTTTTTTGTGGCATCTTTGTCAGGTTTTGGTATTAGGGTGATGGTGGCCTCATAGAATGAGTTTGGAAGTTTACCTTCCTCTGCAAATTTATGAAAGACTTTGAGCAGTATAGGTGTTAGCTCTTCTCTAAATTTTTGCTAGAATCCAACTGTGAAGGCATCTGGACCTGGGCTTTTGTTTGCTGGAATATTTCTGATTACCATTTCAATTTCTGTGCTTGTGATAGGTCTGTTAAGTTTTTCTATTTCTTCCTGATTCAGTTTTGGGAAGTTATACTTTTATAAGAATTTGTCCATTTCTTCCATTTTGTTCATTTTATTGGCATTTAATTGCTGATAGTAGTTTCTTATGATCCTTTGTATTTCTGTGTTGTCTGTTGTGATATCTCCATTTTATTTCTAATTTTATTGATTTGATTTTTCTCCCTTTGTTTCTTGATAAGTCTGGCTAATGGTTTATCAATTTCATTTATCCTTTCAAAGAACCAGCTTTTGGCTTTGTTGATTTTTGCTATGGTCTATTTTGTTTCTTTTGCATTTATTTCTTCCCTAATTTTTAAGATTTCTTTCCTTCTACTTACTCTGGGGTTCTCCATTTCTTCCTTTTCTAGTTGCTTTAGGTGTAGAGAACCTGCCTGACTTCAGGCTCTACTACAAAGCCACAGTCATAAAGACAGTGTGGTACTGACATAAAGACAGAAATATAGATCAATAGAACAAAATAGAAAGTCCAGAGATAAATCCACATAAGTATGGACAACTTATCTTCGACAAAGGAGGCAAGAATATACAACGGATTAAAGACAATCTCTTTAACAAGTGGTGCTGGGAAAACTGGTCAACCACTTGTAAAAGAATGAAACTAGAACACTTTCTAACACGATACACAAATATAAACTCAAAATGGATTAAAGATCTAAATGTAAGACCAGAAACTATAAAACTTCTAGAGGAGAACTTAGGCAAAACACTCTCCAACATAAATCACAGCAGGATCCTCTATGATCCACCTCCCAGAATACTGGAAATCAAAGCAAAAATAAACAAATGGGACCTAATTAAACTTAAAAGCTTCTGCACAACAAAGGACACTATAATCAAGGTGAAAAGACAGCCTTCGGAATGGGAGAAAATAATAGCAAATGAAGCAACTGACAAACAACTGATCTCAAAAAATACAAGCAACTCCTGTAGCTCAATTCCAGAAAAATAAACAACCCAATCAAAAAATGGGCCAAAGGACTAAATAGACATTTCTCCAAAAAAGACATACAGATGGCTAACAAACACATGAAAAGATGCTCAACATCGCTCATTATCAGAGAAATGTAAATCAAAACCACAATGAGGTACAATTGCACACCAGTCAGAATGGCTGTGATCCAAAAGTCTACAAGCAATAAAGCTGGAGAGGGTGTGGAGAAAAAGGAATCCTCTTACATTGTTGGTGGGAATGCAAACTAGTACAGCTAGCATGGAGAACAGTGTGGAGATTCCTTAAAACACTGGAAACAGAACTGCCTTATGGCCCAGCAATCCCACTGCTGGGCATACACACCGAGGAAACCAGAACTGAAAGAGACACGTACCCCAATGTTCATTGCAGCACGGTTTATAATAGCCAGGACATGGAAGCAACCTTGATGTCCATCAGCAGATGAATGGATAAGAAAGATGCGGTACATGTACACAATGGAGTATTACTCAGCCATTAAAAGGAATACATTTGAATCAGTTCTGATGAGGTGGATAAAACTGATGCCGATTATACAGAGTGAAGTAAGCCAGAAAGAAAAACACCAATACCGTATACTCAGGAATATATATGGAATTTAGAAAGATGGTAATGATAACCCTCTATGCGAGAGAGCAAAAGAGACACTGATGTATAGAACAACCTTTTGGACTCTGTAAGAGAGGGAGAGGGTGGGATGATTTGGGAGAACGGCATTGAAACATGTATAGTATCATATAGGAAACTAATCACCAGTCCAGGTTCAATGCATGATACAGGGCACTTGGGGCTGGTGCACTGGGATGACCCAGAGGGATGAGATGGGGAGGGAGAGAAGAGTGGGATTCAGGATGGGGAACACATGTATACGCGTGGAGGATTCATGTGAATATGGCAAAACCGATACAATATTNAAAGATGCAGTACATGTACACAATGGAGTATTACTCACCCATTAAAAGGAATACATTTGAATCAGTTCTGATGAGGTGGATAAAACTGATGCCGATTATACAGAGTGAAGTAAGCCAGAAAGAAAAACACCAATACCGTATACTCAGGAATATATATGGAATTTAGAAAGATGGTAATGATAACCCTCTATGCGAGAGAGCAAAAGAGACACTGATGTATAGAACAACCTTTTGGACTCTGTAAGAGAGGGAGAGGGTGGGATGATTTGGGAGAACGGCATTGAAACATGTATAGTATCATATAGGAAACTAATCACCAGTCCAGGTTCAATGCATGATACAGGGCACTTGGGGCTGGTGCACTGGGATGACCCAGAGGGATGAGATGGGGAGGGAGAGAAGAGTGGGATTCAGGATGGGGAACACATGTATACGCGTGGAGGATTCATGTGAATATGGCAAAACCGATACAATATTGTAAAGTAGTTAGCCTCCTATTAAAATAAATACATTTATATTTAAAAAAAGAAAGAACTAAGAGTATAAGAACTAGTTGTACTAGAGGAAATAAAGCTGAAATAGTCTCCAATTGTAAATGATTCATTTAAAGCATACCATTGTAAAATATTGAGTAAATAATTTCTCTCTCTCTCTCTCTTTTTTTTTTNTAATTTCTCTCTCTCTCTCTCTTTTTTTTTTAAGGTTTTATCTTGGACAGAGAGCACTTTGTGGACTCTTCTTCCATGAAGGAAATTATCCAAACTGCTTATTTTATACAACAAAAGCTTAAATAAGATAAATAGATAAAGAATTCAGATTTTAAATATGAAGTGAGTTGCTGCTGTTACCGTTGGGCCTGTGTGCCTACTTGAGACACAGCCATTCTTCAAAGCAGAGCTCAGTCCATCTTCCCTATAATCATTTCCACAATTCATAAAATATTAAAGTTCTTCTTTGTTCAAATTTTTGCAACAATTTTGACTTTAATACTGTAAATCATTAATTTCATAGATTTTCCATCCTTGCCTTTAATTATTATTTAGTTAAATTTTCATATGATTCTTCAGTTGACTAAATATTACCTTGTCAACTAGGTTAGAAACTTTTTATGTAAATTTTACTATGAATTATAAATCTTTGTATCTTCATATTTCTTCTTGGAGCTAGTGTCTAACCTAATTAATTATTGTTGGTTTTATCTTTAAATGCATAGCAGAAATCCAATTGCAATGAAAAAGAAGTCAAACAACACCTATATTTCACCTTTATTATCAATTAAATAAACTTATCAGAGAATATGCTGCACAATGTGCAGTGAAGGATTTGCGTACTTATGGAAGAGGAGTGGGATGAGAAGAAAGATGAGTAGATTTAATTTGTATAAGATGGAATAAGTGCTCAGGCATTTAACCAATAAACATTTCTTGAGACCCTGTGACCAGCACTGGACTCATGTTGGGGGACATTCCTGAACAGGTCAGCTAAGCCACATGTCTTCAAAAACTTAGACTCTAATAAGGAAAGTAAATAGGAAAAATAATGAAAGCATATTTTATTTACTGTTTCAATAAATCATACCCTGAGTTTTATGTTTTCTTTATAAAGACAATTTACAACTTAAATACAGGATTCTTCACATATCTTCTCAGCAAAGAAAGTTGTGAGAATGGGATTCATTATGTCAGTGTGTTGGTATGGCAGTAGGTATACGTATATATGTGTGTGTGTGTGTGTGTGTGTGTGTACATATATATATGGCTAACTGGAATCTGAAAGTCCACAAAAATTTCCCAAAATTGAATTTACATGTTAAGTACTTCATGTACTGTAAATATAGATGTTAGCCTTCAAAAAGTTAGTGTCACTACAAGTTTTTTTTTTTTTTTTTTAATGCAACTGAGCCAAAGCCAAGCAAAATAAGAATTCATCTTACAATCCAGGGCATATACTAGGTCTATACCAAAAATAGGAAAATTCTCTTGTCTAGAAGGTGGGGACTTCAGGATTTGGCTACTGAATGATGGTAACAAGAAAATTAGCGGGGATTTATGTGAAGACAAGGTTATTGATCTGATTAGTGATGTTATGAGCAATTTAAGCAGAGAAAATTTGTCTTAAAGTGTTTCGTGTTTTAAAAATGATTGTCAAAATGTAAGATACCAGGAGAAAATTTAACAAAAATAAATATAATTTTGGCTTACATACCTCTGTTGAATATCTTTTATATGTCTTCCCTTACATAATACAAAAAAGAGACTTATTGATGGAAAAATACTTTTATGAAAATGGATCATTCAACCATGTTTAATGCTTCTGACATTAGATGATATGATTTGCATCATTAGCTTTTATTTATTTAGTTTGCATTTTCATATATTCTTGGAAATTTCTGTTTATTTAAGGAGACAGTCATATCCCTGTCTGTATCATTTTGCTAATACATTCAAGTGATTATTACTTTTAAAACTTTACATCCACCAGAAGAACAGCTTTTGAACTTTATTTTTCTTCAAAGTTTAAGTAATTATCTTAGATATTAGACTAATAAGGCAATTTTTCTACTTCCAGATTCTTCTAATATTTATTATTTTTTATATAATTTAAAGTGCTCATTTACTATTATTACAAAAGATTAGCTAAATTCCAGTGTTGTACAATATATCCTTGTAGCCCATCCTACACCAAATAGTTTGTAGTCCTCCTCCTTCCCATATTTTCTCCCTTCCTCTTTTCCCACTAGAAATCACTAGTTTATTCTCTGCATCTGCCTATCCCTCTTATCATTAGTTTGTTGTACTTTTTAGATTCCACAAATAAGTGATATCATGTAGTATTTGTTGTTCTCTACCTTATGTAATTAGCATAATACCCTCCAGGTTCATCCAGTTCGGTTCAGTCACTCAGTCGTGTCCAACTCTTTGCGACCCCATGAATCACAGCACGCCAGGCCTCCCTGTCCATCACCAACGCCCAGAGTTCGCTCAGACTCACGTCCATCGAGTCAGTGATGCCATTCAGCCATCTCATTCTCTATCGTTACCTTATCCTCCTGCCCTCAATCCCTCCAAGCATCAGAGTCTTTTCCATTGAGTCAACACTTCACATGAGGTGGCCAAAGTACTGAAGTTTCAGCTTCAGCATCATTCCTTCCAAAGAAATCCCAGGGTTGATCTCCTTCAGAATGGACTGGTTGGATCTCCTTGCAGTCCAAGGGACTCTCAAGAGTCTTCTCCAACACCACAGTTCAAAAGCATCAGTTCTTCGGCACTCAGCTTTCTTCACAGTCCAACTCTCACATCCATACATGACCACTGAAAAACCATAGCCTTGACTAGTTGGACATTTGTTGGCAAAGTAATGCCTCTGCTTTTGAATATGCTATCTAGGTTGGTCATAACTTTTCTTCCAAGGAGTAAGTGTCTTTAATTTCATGGCTGCAATCACCATCTGCGGTGATTTTGGAGCCTAAAAAATAAAGTCTGACACTGTTTCCACTGTTTCCCCATCTATTTCCCATGAAGTGATGGGACCGGACTCCATGATCTTCGTTTTTGGAATGTTGAGCTCTAAGCAAAGTCTTTCACTCTCCTCTTTCATTTTCATGAAGAGGAGGCTTTTTAATTCCTCTTCCCTTTCTGCCATGAGGGTGGTGTCATCTGCATATCTGAGGTTATTGATATTTCTCCTGGCAATCTTGATACCAGCTTGTGCTTCTTCCAGCCCAGCGTTTCTCATGATGTACTTTGCATATAATTTAAATCAGCAGGGTGACAATATACAGCTTTAACTTACTCCTTTTCTTATTTGGAACCAATCTGTTGTTCCATGTCCAGTTCTAACTGTTGCTTCCTGACTTGCATATAGGTTTCTGAAGAGGCAGGTCAAGTGGTCTAATATTCCCATCTCTTTCAGAATTTTCCACAGTTTATTGTGATCCACACAGTCAAAGGCTTTGGCATAGTCAATAACCAGAAAATAGATGTTTTTCTGGAACACTTTTGCTTTTTCAATGATTCAATGGATGTTGGCAATTTGATCCCTGGTTCCTCTGCCTTTTCTAAAACCAGCTTGAACATCTGGACGTTCACAGTTCACGTATTGCTGAAGCCTGGCTTGGACAATTTTGACCATTACTTTACTAGTGTTTGATATGAATGGAATTATTCTGTAGTTGGCATTGTCTTTCTTTGGGATAGGAATGAAAACTGACCTTTTCCAGTCCTGTGGCCACTGCTGAGTTTTCCAAATGTGCTGACATATTGAGTGCAGCATTTTGACAGCATCATCTTTCAGGATTGGAAATAGCTCAACTGGAATTCCATCACCTCCACTAGCTTTGTTCATAGTGATGCTTTCTAAGGCCCACTTGACTTCACATTCCAGTTTGTCTGGCTCTAGACAAGTGATCACACTATCATGATTATCTGGATCATGAAGATCTTTTTTGTACAGTTCTTCTGTGTATTCTTGCCACCTCTTCTTAATATCTTCTGCTTCGGTTAGGTCCATTCCATTTCTGTCCTTTATCAAGCCCATCTTTGCATAAAATGTTCCCTTGGTATCTCTAATTTTCTTGAAGAGATCTCTAGTCTTTCCCATTCTGTTGTTTTCCTCTATTTCTTTGCATTGATTGCTGAAGAAAGCTTTCTTATTTTTCTTTGCTATTCTTTGGAATTCTGCATTCAGATGCTTATATCTTTCCTTTTCTTGTTTGCTGTTCACTTCTCTTCTTTTCACAGCTATTTGTAAGGTCTCCCCAGACAGCCATTTTCCCTTTCTTTTCCATGGGGATGGTCTTGATCCCTGTCTCCTGTAAAATGTCATTAACCTCAGTCCATAGTCCATCAGGAACTTATTGTGGGCGGCTACGACTGGCACACTTAGTGCAGCGGAGAGGACGTACTCCACGTCCGATGTCAGGGGCAGCAGCTGAGTGTGCCAGGCTGTGATGGCACAGGAACGGCTGAGAGGAGCTATCCCAGTCTCAGTCCAAGTTCGTCCATATTGCTTTAAATGGCAACATGTATTTTTAATGACTGATTGTACTTCTTGAGTATGTGCGTGTGTGTGTGTGTTTGTGTGTGTATTCTATATCTTCTTATCCATTCATCCATTGATGGACATTTAGGCTCCTTCCATATCTTCAGTTCAGTTCAGTTCAGTTTCTCAGTCATGTCCGACTCTCTGTGACCCCATAAACCACAGCAAGCCAGGCCTCACCAACACCCAGAGTCCACCCAAACCCATGTCCATTGAGTTGGTGACTCCATCTAACCATCTCATACTCAGTAGCCCCCTTCTCCTCCCACTTTCAATTTTTCCTAGCATCAGGGTCTTTTCAAATGAGTCAGCTCTTCACATCAGGTGGCCAAAATATTGGAGTTTCAGCTTCAACATCAGTCCTTCCAATGAACATCCAGGACTGATCTCCTTTAGGATGGACTGGTTGGATCTCCTTGCAGTTCAAGGGACTCTCAAGAGTCTTCTCCAACCCCACAGTTCAAAAGCATCAGTGGTGCTCAATTTTCTTTACAGTCCAACTCTCTCATCCATACATGACCACTGGAAAAACCATAGCCTTGACTAGATGGACCTTTGTTGGCAAAGTAATGTCTCTGCTTTTTAACATGCTGTTTAGGTTGGTCATAACTTCCTTCCAAGGAGCAAGTGTCTTTTAATTTCATGGCTGCAATCACCATCTGCAGTGATTTTGGAGCCCAGAAAAATAAAGTCAGCCAATGTTTCCCCATCTATTTGCCATTAACTGATGGGACAGGATGCCTTGACCTTAGTTTTCTGAATGTTGAGCTTTAAAGCCAACTTTTTCACTCTCCTCTTTCACTTTCATCAGGAGGCTCTTTAGTCCTTCTTTACTCTCTGCCATATCTTGGCAACTATAAACAATGTTGTTATAAACTTTGGTGTGTGTATATANTCTTTAGTTCTTCTTTACTCTCTGCCATATCTTGGCAACTATAAACAATGTTGTTATAAACTTTGGTGTGTGTATATATTTTTGAATCCATGTTTGTTTGTTTTTTTTTCTGACATAAACCAAGAGTGATGGTTATATGGTAGCTCTATTTTCATTTTTTTGAGAAAGCTTTATACTATTATCCATAGGGATGGCACCAATTTACATTCCCACCAACAATGTACAAGGTTTCCCTTTTCTCCATATCCTTGCTAATATTTCTTGTGTTCTTTTTGATGATAGCCATCTGACATATGTAAGGTGATATGTCAGTGTGATTTGATTTGCATTTCTCTAATAAGTAACGATGTTGAACATATTTTCATGTGCTTTTTGACCACCTATATACCCTCTTTGGAAAAATACCTTTTTAGATCTTCTTTGCATGTTTAAAAAAATTATTGATGTATAATTTATTTATAATGTTCGGTTAGTTTCCCTGTACAGAAAAATGACATATATAATTTTAATATTATTTTCCATTATGACTTATAATAGTATATTGAATACAGTTCTCTGTGTTTTACAATATGACCTTGTTGTTTAATTATGTCATAAATAATAGTTTTCACCTGATAATTTCAAGCTCCCAATCCTGCCATTGTCCACTCACCTTTCACTTGTCAACAAGAAGTCTATCCTGTATATATATGAGTCTATTTCTGTTTTATGAATATATGCATTTCTGTTGTGTTAAAGGTTTTAGATTTCATATATAAGTGATGCCATATGGTATTTGCCTCTATGTTTCTGACTTGCCTCACTAAGTTTGATAAATTTTAGGTACATCCATGTTGCTGCGTATTTAATTATTTAATACTTTTTATGGATGCGTAATATTTCATTGAGCAGGTCATGGCAACCTACTCCAGTATTCTTTCTTAGAGAATCCCCGTGGGCAAAGGAGCTTGACAGGGTATAATACATAGGATCAGAAAGAGTTGGACACAACTGAAGAGAACAAGCATAAGCAATGTTTCAATATATGTGTGTATGTGTGTGTGTGCATATATATATATATGCACACACACACATACACACATCACATCTTTATCCATTCATCTATCAATGGACATTTAGGTGGTTTCCATATTTTGGCTATTATAAATAGTGCTATTATGAACATAGGATGGTAAACACTGAAATCAGATAGATTATATTCTTTGCAGCCAAAGATGGAGAAGCTCTATACAGTCAACAAAAACAAGACCAGGAGCTGACTGTGGCTAAGATCATGAACTGCTTATTACCAAATTCAGACTCAAATTGAAGAAAGTAGGGAAAACCATTAGACCATTCAGGTATGACCTAAATCAAATCCCTTATGATTATACAGTGGAAGTGAGAAATAGATTTAAGGGCCTAGATCTGACAGATAGAGTGCCTGATGAACTATGGACTGAGGTTTGTGACACTGTACAGGAGACAGGGATCAAGACCATCCCCATGGAAAAGAAATGCAAATAAGCAAAGTGGCTGTCTGGGGAGGCCTTATAAATAGCTGTGAAAAGAAGAGAAGTGAAAAGCGAAGGAGAAAATGAAAGATATAAGCATCTGAATGCAGAGTTCCAAAGAAGAGCAAGAAGAGATAAGAAAGGC
>SJYQ01002304.1:100212-131523 GCA_006410935.1 Redunca redunca
TAATGCCTCTAAAAATTAAATATTTGTATTACTGTTAATGACAAAAGTCATTACAAACTCTGGTTAGTTTATTTGTAGCATCTCTTTTCTCTTAAAATTTAATAGAGTTATGGTATTTTCCAACATACTTGTAATAACAATCTATAAAATATTTACATAGCTGCATTATTATTACAACTGTTGATATTTTTAATTAATATTTGTTTTGTACTTTTATGTGCTATCTGGTGTACAAAGCACTTTATAGCCACCATCATATCTTTTATCTTATAACCCTTTGAGGTAGACATACTTATTTTCACCCTTAGGGAAAACAGGATTTGAGTATTTAAGTAATTTTCCTAAGTATAGAGATCTTGGAAAAACAACTAGGGTTTGTAGCTAGATAGTACATCTTGAGAACTACAACTTTGTTCTAAAACACATACACACAGTTTTCCTTGCAAAAATCTTCTTAACAAAATGAGAACAACTAACAGGACAATCTAGTGAACTGAACAGTATTTATGTTGACTCAACGTGTTTGAGTGAGGGGAAATGAGCAACATTCATGTTTCTTGGTCAATGCATTCAAAGAATTAAATTAACCAGTGGATGAGATGTATTAAATTAAGCATCAACATAGTCTAAACTTAAACATTTCCCATTTTAATCAGGTAACAATTGTTGATATAGAGGAAATAAAACAAAGATTTTTCATCAAATAATATAGTCTCCTAGGACACAGAACTCCAACTGTGGTGATGGAAATGTTTCAGACTGAACAATATGGTAGCCAGTGGCCACCTGTAGCAGTTTAATATTTGAAATGTCATTAGTGTTGAATGAAGAGTGACATGTAAAAGTTTTATTTAACATGGAATGTTTTAAATTTAAATTAAATAACTCAGATAACCATGATGGTAAGATCAGACATCTAGAGCCACACATTCTGGAGTGTGAAGTCAAGTGGCCCTTAGGAAGTATCACTAGGAACAAAGTTAATGGAAGTGACAGAATTGCAGCTGAGCTATTTCAAATCCTAAAAGATGCTGCAATTAAAGTGCTGCACTCAATATGCCAGCAGATTTGGAAAACTCAGTAGTGCCCACAGAACTAAAAAGGTCAGTTTTCATTCCAACCCCAAAGAAAGGCAATCCCAAAAAATGTTCAAACTACTGCACAATTGCACTCATCTCACACGCTAGTAAAGTAATCCTCAAAATTCAAGCTAGAGCTCAATAGTACCTGAACTGAGAGCTTCCAGATTTTCAAGCTGCTATTAGAAAAGGCAGAGGAACCAGAGATCAAAGTGCCAACATCTGCTGCATTATAGAAAAAGCAAGAGAGTTCCAGAAAGACATCTGTTTCTGATTTTTTTTGATCATGCCAAAGCCTTTCACTGTGTAGATCACAACAGTTAAAACCAGACATGGAACAATGGACTGGTTCAAAATTGAGAAAGGAGTACCTCAAGGCTATAAGTTGTCATTCTATTATTTAACTTATATGCAGAGTACAGTTTAGTCACTCGTGTCCAACTTTTTGCAACCTCATGGACTGCAGCACACCAGGCTTTCCTGTCCATCACTAACTCCCAGAGCTTACTCAAATTCATGTCCATTGGATTGGTGATGCCATCCAACCATCTCATCCTCTGACATCCCATCCTCCTCCTGCCTTTAATCTTTCCCAGCAACACAGTCTTTTCCATTGAGTCATTTATTCGATTCAGGTGGCCAAAGTATTGGAGTTTCAGCTTCAGCATCAGTCCTTCCAATGAATATTCAGGACTGATTCCTTTTAGGATTGACGGTTTGATCTCCTTGTTGTCCAAGGGACTTTCAAGTCTTCTCCAGCACCATAATCCAAAAGCATCAATTCTTTGGCAACCAATCTTTTTTATAGTCCAACTGTCACATCTGCACATGATTCCTGGAAAAACCATAGCTTTAATGATGCCTCGACTTTTGAAAACACTGTCGAGGTTTGGCATAGCTTTTCATTCAAAGAGCAAGTGTGTTTTAATTTCATGGCTGCAGTCAACATCCAAAGTGATTTTGGAGCCTAAAAAAATAAAGTCTGTGGCTGTTTTTATTTTTCCCCATCTATTTGCCATGAAATGATAGGATCAGATGCCAACATCTTAGTTTTTTGAATGTTGAGTTTTAAGCCAGCAACCTCACTCTCCTCTTTAACATTCATCAAGAGGCTCTTCAGTTCCTCTTTACTTTCTGCCATAAGGTGGTTTTACTTGCATTTCTGAGGCTAGCAATATTTCTCCCAGGAATCTTGATTCCAACTTCTGCTTAATACAGCATAGAATTTTGCATGATGTACTCTGCATACAAGTTAAATAAGTATAGTGATAGTATACTCCTTTCCAATTTTGTACCAGTTGCTACACATCCAGTTATGACTGTTTCTTCTTGACCTGCATACATATTTCTCAGGAGGCAGATAAGGTGGTCTGGTTTTCCCAGCTCTTCAAGAGTTTTTTACAGTTTATTGTGATCCACACAGTCAAAGGCTTTAGCACGGTCATTGAAGAAGAAGTAGATGTTTTTCTGGAATTCCCTTGTTTTTTTCTAAAATACAAGGTATGCTTAAAATTTGATCTCTGGTTCCTCTGCCATTTCTAAATCCAGCTTGTAAATCTGGAAGTTCTCAGTTCAAACTGTTGAAGCCTAGCTTGAAAAATTTTGAGTAATACCTTGCTAGTATGAGAAATGAGGATATTGTGCAGTAGTTTGAACATTCTTTGGCATTGTCCTTCTTTGGATTGGAATTAAATCTGACCTTTTCCTGTCCAGTGGCCACTGTGTTTTCCAAATTTTCTGGCATATTGAGTGCAGCACTTTAACAGCATCATTTTTAAGGTTTAAAATAACTCAGCTGGAATTCCATCACCTCCACTAGCTTTGTTCATAGAAATGTTTCCCAAGGCCCACCTGACTCCAGGATGTCTGGCTTTAGGTGAGTTATGGTGATGGTTATCTGGGTCATTAAGACCATTTTTATACAGTTGCTGTGTATTCTTGCCACCTTTTCTTAATATCATCTGCTTCTGTTAGGTCCGTTCTGTCCTTTCTTGTGCCCATTGTTGCGTGAAATTTTCCCTTGGTTTCCTGTATTTCCTTACATTGTTCACTTAAGAATGCTTTCTTATCTCTCTTTGATATTGTTTAGAACTTTGCATTTAGTTGAGAATCAATCCCTTTCTCCTTTGTCTTTCACTTCTCTTTTCTCAGCTATTTGTAAGACCTTCTCAGACAACCATTTTTCCTGCTTGCATTTCTTTTTCTTGGCGATGGTTTTTATCCCTGCCTCCTGAAAATGTTACAGACCTCTGTCCGTAGGGCTGAAGTCACTCTCTATCAGATCTAATCTCTTGAATCTATTTGTCACTTCCACTGTATAATCAAAGGGGTTTGATTTAGGTCATACCTGAATGGCCTAGTCATATTTCCTATTTTCTTCAACTCAAGCCTGCATTTTTCAATAAGAATTTTATGAACTGAGCCATAGTCACCTCCCAGTCTTGTTTTTGCTGATTTTATTGAGTTTCTCCATCTTTGGCTGCAAAGGATATAATCCATCTGATATTGGTATTGACCATCTGGTGATGTCCATGTGTAGAGTCATCTCTTGTGTTGTTGGAAGTGGGTGTTTGTTATGATCAAGGCATTCCCTTGGTAATACTTTCTCAGTTTTTGCCCTGTTTCATTTTGTATGTGAAGGTCAAACTTGACTATTACTCCAGGTATCTCTTCCTACTTTTGCATTCCTGTCCTCTATGATGAAAAAGATAATTTTTGGTATTAATTCTAGTAGGTCTTATTAGTCTTTGCATTAAATTCAATAATACATCCTCATAAATAACAGAAGAGGAAAAGACACAGAGGAGAAGGAAGAGGAAAATGTCTTGTGTAGATGGAGGCAGAGATTAGATTGTTTTTTAAATTTTACTTCATTTTACTTTACAATACTGTATTGGTTTTGCCATACATCAGTATGAATCCATCACGGGTGTATATGAGTTCCCAATCCTGAACCCTCCTCCCACCTCTCTTCCCATCCCATCTCTCTGGGTCATAAGCCAAAGAATGCCTGGAGCCACTGTGAGCTTGAAGGAGCAGAGAAGAATTCTCCCCTAGAGCCTTCAAGGAGTTCAGTGCCCTTCCCACATCTTGGTTTAGGATTTTTAGTCTCCAGAACTGTGAGAGGATAAATTTCTGTGGTTTAACCTCACAAATTTGTGGTAATTTGTTACACAGCCACAGGAAACTTATACAATCACTGAGAAAATTGAATTCAAAGCTCAAAGCAATTTGGCACCGTGCATGCAACCAATAAGGGACAGAGTGGAATTTCAGTAACAAAGTAAGGGCTGCAGGGAAAACCAACCCATGCCTTTCTAATTCCAAATTCACTGCCCTTTTATTGTTTGCACGCTACTGGTATTTTACACAAATTAACTAAACCACAATTAAAATTTAAAGTTTTTTTCCACTAAACTACAAATTCACTCAAGGAAAGCTACTTCCTCATTCATGTTCATAGTAATTGGTGTTGGTGTTTTTTTGTTTGTTTGCTTTAATGTGTGTGTGTGTTACCATAATAGCAATAATCTCTCTGCCACTAAACTCCCCTTTCACAAGCCACTCTGTTTTGGTAACAGTTTTACTTTTCTAAATATTAGCTTGGATAAAGTCTTATCTTAGCTATATGCACACAATTTTTTGAGGTTCTAATTCCTTCTTTTTCTTGGTACTTTTGTATCCCTAGGTCCAAGGGTTATTGAGATTGAAGTGAAGTAAAAATCATTCAGTTGTGCACGACTGTTTGCAACCCCATGGACTATACAGCCCATGGAGCTCTCCAGGCCAGAATACTGGAGTGGGTAGCCTTTTCCTTCTCCATGGGATCTTCCCAACCCAGAAATCAAACCCAGATCTTCCACAGTGCAGTTGGATTCTTTACCAGCTAAGCCACAAGAAAAGTCCAAGAATACTGGAGTGAATAACCTATCCGTTTCTCCAGTGGATCTTCCTGACCCAGGAGTCAAACTGGGGTCTCCTGCATTGCAAACAGATTCTTTACTAACCGAGCTATAAGGGAAGCCTCAATGTTGAGATTAGCCTCTGCAATTCTCTATAGGACAAAGGTTGTTACAAATAATTTTATGCAACTTTTTTTTTTAATTGTTAAATTGAAAAACTGTTTTCTTAATATGACGTTTATCATGAATATTTAAGTTTAGGAGCTTACAGGTAAATATAATTAGGTCTCCCACTCTGAGGACTTCCCAGTTGGAAGGATGATAAAGAATCTGCCTGCCAACTGGGACCCAAGAAACTTGGGTTCAGTCCCTGGGTCAGCAAAATCCCCTGAAGTTGGAAATCGCTTCAGTAATTTTGCCTGGAAAATTCCATGGACAGAGGAGCCTAGTAGGTTACAGCACATGGGGTGACAAAGAGTTGGACATGACTGAGTGCACACACACACACACACACACACACTTACACATACACATGCACACACACACACACACTCCCATTCTGAGTTTTCCATGCAGGAAATCTCTGTTGCTCTTAAGAATAAAATTCTCAATTTTGTTNACACTTACACATACACATGCACACACACACACACACACACACACACACACTCCCATTCTGAGTTTTCCATGCAGGAAATCTCTGTTGCTCTTAAGAATAAAATTCTCAATTTTGTTTCCTAAATTGTCAATATCCATAATTCATAGAAAGGCATGAGTGTCCCAATTCAAGTTTATAACAGCATTTAATATTCCATTCACTTCTTGACTCAAAGGAAAAGAAATACCTTTACCTGTCAGTTAGTCCCTAGTTTATCTGTGGCTGTCCGAATATTTCAGCTTCATTATTCTCTGGAATACAAAGCTAAAAAGATAGATCAGAGCTGAGACTAAGATTACTTGTAGAACTTATTTTCTTACAAAAAAAAACTTAATTGCATTTACTACAAAAATTCAAAGATGTAAGTATATGTCATTCACTGAAATATTCTCAAAATTTTAATAGACAACAAGGTCCAGAATCAGTTTCATTAAAAAAAAAAAATCTTCTCATAGTGCCAGAATGTGTGAGTGTGTATANCACCTAAACAAAAATAGATTTTAGTAGCTTAAATATCCCCAGTTCTTACAAAATTATTCAATATTTCTAAAAGTTATTACTTTCTTAAACAATTCTTTAAATATAGTCAGATATCTTTGCCTAAATGACATATTCACTTCCCCCCACCTTTGGGTAATGATCTTTCCGAGAAAGTTATTCTGTTTGGATTATTGGATTTTGAGAAAGTTGAAATAGATAATATATCAAGCACTATGCTCTCAACAAATCTCTGTTTTACATTAATCCTTGAGGAGAAAGACACTCTAATGTTTTTCTACCAGAGATTTAGGGATTTTGAGATGGACATGTGCACACACCTATATATAAAATTGATAAATAGCAAGGAACTAATGTATCACACAGGAAACTCTGCTCAAGGTTTGTGGCAGCCTGGATCAAAAGGGGATTGGGGAGAATCAATACATGTATATGTATGTCTGAATCCCTTTGCTATCCACCTGATGCTAACACAACATTGTAATTGGCTATACCCCAGTAGAGGGGAAAAAAAAAAAAAAAAAACAACTTTCTTTAACTAAAAAAAAAAAAAATTCATTTTAGACAAGCATAGTTGAGTGGATTCATCTACTTTTTGTGGCACTCTGAATCAAGACACTGAAAATTCTAGAGTCATCTTCAAGGAAGATTAAGTTTCTTTTTACTCAGAAATAAGTTTGAATGCAGTTTGTGGCAGGTGTATATGTTTACCCCATCAAAAAAGGCCTTCTTACCTCCTAAAGACTGATTATAATTTACTTTCCCCCCAAAATTTAAATTGTTTTATTAATTGTTTAAAAAATGTAAGTACATGGATATCTACTGAAAAACAACATGCTTATTTTTTTCCTCTTACATCTCATTAAAACATCATAAGAATCTATTTTTCAGGTGTCTAGGCTAAGCTTTATTTCATTGATGATAATATAGTGTAAATTATAATTATTTAATTGTGCTATAAATCAATATTTTAATGAAAGGATAATGCATAAATAATTATCCCAAATGTCTTTTTCCTCATGGTTTATATCCACCAAAGGAATAGTCTCCATAAAAAATAAATCACATAAACATATTTCTTAGTCCATTCAGGGTGCTATGACACTATACCACAGACTATGTAGCTTATACACTGCAAACAGTTTTCCCCACACTCCCAGAAACTGAAAATTCCAAGATCAAGGCACCTACGTGATCATTTTCCATGAAGAGTCCTCTTCCAGTCTGTCCTTTCTCGCTGTGTCCTCACTTGGTGGAGAAAGTGACGAATCTCCATGGGGTCTCTTTTATAAGGACAAAAATTCTATTCATGAGGGCTCCATTCTCATGACCTAAGCACCACCTATAGGCCTCATCTTCTAATAACATAACATTAATTATTAAGAATTCAACATATGAACTTTGGGAAGAAAAAAAGCATCACATTATAGCAACTTGTAATTTATATGAGCAGTTTATATAAATTTTTTATTAAATCAAGGGGAAATGACTATACTCTCAAAACTCTTATACTGAATGTAACAATGAATAGTATTGGTTCTGAATAAAATTTATTTTTCTTATAGCCATTTTTAGAATTTTATGTACTTCAAATGGATGGAGGGAATGATGCATGGATGGATGATGTGGCTTTAAAATGCAGGGTACATGTATTACACTAAGACACATTCTCTGATTTATTTGTTTGTAGAAGCTCCATATCCAGTTTAAAGGGGACAAACATCAATGTGGTATGTATATTGCTATTAGTAACCTGATATAATAAACTTTTATGTAAAATATATTTCATGAAAATGAATTTCAATGATGTGAGAAATTTTAGGAGAGCAATAAGTATAATTTAAAAGTAATCATTTTCTCTTAAATGGTGAAATATTTTGTACTTGTGAGGCAATTTATCTTCAAAAAATATGGTAATTTATGAGGCACAAAACTGAATATATTTTTAAAAGCTATCAATGCATGGAAGCATCTGTATTACTTTTAATTTATTAGTGATAACTAGGCATTTTAAACTTTATTATTCAATGGACGTAGATGTTTACATATTCATTAATTTCCCTTTGAAAGTATCTTTTTGATAAAAGCAAACCTATGTAAATTTTCAATTCAGTTCAGTTCAGTCACTCAGTCATGTCCAACTCTTTGAGACCCAATAAACCACAGCACACCAGGACTCCCTGTCCATCCCCAACTCCCGGAGCCTACCCAAACCCGTGTCCAGCGAGTTAGTGATGCCATCCAACCAACTCATCCTCTGTCGTCCCCTTCTCCTCCTGCTCTCAACCTTTCCCACCATCAGGGTCTTTTCCAATGAGTCAGCTCTTCATATCAGGTGGCCAAAGTATTGGAGTTTCAGCTTCAACATCAGTCCCTTCCAATGAATATTCAGGACTGATTTCCTTTAGGAGCATCAAACCTCTTGGGTCATACTCAGTATAAATAAAGTTTAATTTTCAGTCACTTAAAAAAATTATACTGTATTGGTTTGTAGAAAAAGTTCAGGAAAGTGACACACCTTTTAGCAAACATTATATAATCCTGGAAAACACCTGTTAAGTTAATTCAGCCCATAATGACTGCACTGAAATAGTATATACCTTTCTTAGTCATGTCATTGACTACTTTGCCTATGATTATAAATCATTGGCTTTCTGTATTGTTTCTTTTAGTTAAAATAAGATATTTAAACTATATTGGAGTATTTTTCGGAGAAGGCAATAGCAACCCACTCCAGTACTCTTGCCTGGAAAATCCCATGGACGGAGGAACCTGGCAGGCTGCAGTCCATGAGGTCGCTAAGCACTGGACACAACTGAGCGACTTCACTTTCACTTTTCACTTTCATGCTTTGGAGAAAGAAATGGAAACATACTCCGGTGTTCTTGCCTGGAGAATCCCAGGGATGGGGGATCCTGGTGGGCTGCTGTCTATGGGGTCACACAGAGTCGGACACGACTAAAGCAACTTAGCAGCAGCAGCAGCAGCAGATTATTTTTATTTCAAAAAAGATCAGGAGGAACTAACATAAATGGCCAGTGATAAATAACTCAGAACATTTACACAAAATAAAACTGATGCTATGTACAAGCATCTGACTCCATGAATAACCTAGATAAAAACTTGATTTTTGTCACATAACAGCTTCATGACTAACACTTTTTGAGTGTTATTACACACCAGTTCTCTCAAGTGTTGTACATATATTTGCACATGATATGTGCAAAACAATACCTATGAGGTAGACACTATTATAATCTCATTTTTATAGACCAGGAAACTGAAGTAGGAAGTAAAAAAGTAATCTGTCAAAGATAACAGTCACCAAATGTTGGAATTAATATTGATATTGAATAGTCTGGGTTCTGAGTCTGGGCTCTTTACCGTTAAGTTTTCCTGTCTGTTTCCACCATATTACTAGGAAACTGTCAGACTGACAAACCCACTCTCTCTTTCTAGAGTAAGATGGCTTAAAATGAGTGCATTTCTCCAAAACTCTTTAACAATATTTTATTTTATTGCTGCCTCACTTCTACGTTTTAAAGGAAGCTTAAATGACTTTCTTTATCTCAGTCTGTTCCTGAAAAGTAACTCCAAATTCTCCAAAAGTAACTCCAGGCATTCTCTTCATTTTACCTCATAGAAAACAAAAAGTTCTGTAGAACTTTTAACTTTCCAATATTTCAATTATCATTGATCCAACATAATGAAAATAAGATGACATTTGAAAATTTATGTCATCATTGCAATCATTTGTCACCTTTGGAAGCAGACGAAAAAACATTTAGAAATGACATGAAAAGATATTACTTCTAAAGAGATGAAAATGGTTCCAGACAACCCAATGGTAAATTCAAAGCTCAATAAGGATAGACGAAGTCTGTTTCAGACACTTGGAATTATATTTCACAACATGCAAAAGAGATTAGAATTTTGGACATACATTTAAATGTATCAAAGGGCACATTTTGTGAGTGAATTTTATTATTCACTATAATCATAAAGCATCAGTTTAAATGTAAAGATGCTGGCTTATCAGTAAAAATTATTTTCAATGCTGCAATACACTTGTTTTCCATGTAATCTCACAGTATGTTCAGTCACATTTAAGAAATTAAGAGATGAGAAATTTAGAGAAAAATAAAAAGAAGGGCAGTATTGCACATATGTAGCATAAGGAATGAACTCAGGGCAGCTGTAGCCAATTTAAAGCTGATGACAGGCAGGACTGAGATTGGTCCTCTAAAGGACAAGCAGTGACACTACTCAAGGGGACTTAATATGAAGGACAGAGGAGACTCCAGCTGACTTTTGAGTTCTAGTTCTCTTTTTGGCACATATTATGGTGAAAGAATGTATTAATAATATTGAAATAAATTAAACTTGATAATGTTTCTTCTTCAGCATTGACATAGTCTTCTACTAAATAAAAATTTGGAAGATACTAGTATTTCAGTTCTTACTCTGCTTCTCATATATTCATTTCAAAACCTTTTGCCCTTGCTCACATGATGCACATAATCAAAGGAATTAAAAATGATTCACCAGTTTCACTCTAACTGTATCCATTTATTTTCTGGGTCATTTCAGTTTAGTCATCAGTGGTGTCCAATTCTTTGTGACCCCATGGACTGCAGCATGCCAGGCCTCCCTGTCCATCACCAACTCATGGGGTTTACTCAAACTCATGCCCATTGATTCAGTGATGCTATCCAAACATCTCATCTTCTGTTGTCCCCTTTTCTTCCCTCCTTCAATCTTTCCCAGCATCAGGGTCTATTCAAATGAGTCAGCTCTTTACATCTGGTAGCTAACGTACTGGAGTTTCAACTTCAGCATCAGTCCTTCCAATGAATATTCAGGACTAATTTCCTTTAGGATGGACTGGTTGAATTTCCTTGCTGTCCAAACAACTCTCAAGAGTCTTCTCCAAAACAACAGTTCAAAAGCATCAATTCTTCAGCACTCAGCTTTCTTCATAGTCCAACTCTCCCATCCATACATGACTACTGGAAAAACCATAGCCTATACTAGACAGACCTTTGTTGGCAAAGTAATGTCTCTGCTTTTTAATATGCTGTCTAAGTTGGTCACAACTTTTCTTCCAAGGAGCAAGAATCTTTTAACTTCATGGCTGAAATCACCATCTGCAGGGATTTTGGAGCCCCCCAAAATAAATTATCTCAATATTTCCACTGTTTCCCCATCTATTTCCCATGAACTGATGGGAACAGATGACATGATCTTTGTTTTCTGAATGTTGAGCTTTAAGCCAACTTTTCACTCCCCTCTTTCTCTTTCATCAAGAGACTATTTATTTCTTCTTCACTTTCTGCCATAAGGGTGGTGTCATCTGCATATCTGAGGTTATTGATATTTCTCCCAGCAATTTCCAGTTTGTGCTGCATCCAGCCCAGTGTTTCTCGTGATGTACTCTGCATATGAATTAAAGAAACAGGGTGACAATATACAGCTAATGTACTATTTTTCCTAATTTGAACCAGTCTGTTTTTCCATGTCCAGTTCGATCAGTTGTTTCCTGACCTGCATACAGATTTCTCAAGAGGCAGATCAGGTGGTCTGGTACACCAATCTCTTTCAGCATTTTCCACAGTTTATTGTGATCCACACAGTCAAAGGCTTTGGCATAGTCAATAAAGCAGAAATAGATGCTTTTCTGGAACTATCTTGTTTTTTTCAATGATGCAGCATATGGTGGCAATTTGATCTCTGGTTCCTCTGCCTTTTCTAAATACAGCTTGAACATCTGAAAGTTCACATTTCAACTACTGTTGAGGCCTGGCTTGGAGAATTTTGAACATTACTTTGCTAATGTGTGAGATGAGTGCAATTGTGTGGTAATTAGAGCTTTGTTTGGCATTGCCTTTCTTTGGGATTGGAGTGAAAACTGAACTTTTCCAGTCCAGTAGCCACTGCTGAGTTTTCCAAATTTGTTGGAATATTGAGTGTAGCACTTTCACAGCATCATCTTTTAGGATTTGAAATAACTCAACTTGAATTCCATCACCTCCACCAGCTTTGTTCATAGTGATGCTTCTTAAGGCCAACTTGACTTCACATTCCAGGATGTATGGCTGTAGGTGAGTGATCACACCATTGTAATTATCTCAGACATGAAGATTTTTTGTTACAGTTCTTCTGTGTATTCTTGCCATTTCTTTTTAATATCTTCTGCTTCTGTTAGGCCCATATCATTTCTGTCCTTTATTGAGCCAACCTTTGCATGAAATGTTCCCTTGGTTTCTCTAATTTTCTTGAAGAGATATCTATTCTTTCCCATTCTATTGTTTTCCTGGATTTCTTTGCACTGATCTCTGAGGAAGGCTTTCTTATCTATCCTTGCTATTCTTTGAACCCTGCATTCAAAAGGGTGTATCTTTTCTCTTCTTTGTTTTTCATTTCTTTTCTTTTCACAGCTATTTGTAAGGCCTCTTCAGAAAGCCATTATGCTTTCTGCATTCCTTTTTCCTGGAGATGGTCTTGATCCCTGTCTCTTGTACAATGTCAGGAACCTCCATCCATAGTTCCTTACCGGGGTCCAGCCCCTGTGGATCCAGGGAATTCAAAGCGTGGATGGCGTTGGCAGGGAAAATACTTACTTATATAGAAATAGAAAAGAGATTAATAAGAAATAGTATAGTAGGAAAATTAAGTGGAGAAAAGAGGCTGAATAACTTGGTTTACAGGGAAGGCCAATAAAGCTCCAGACAAGGAGCTTGCACCATGTATGTGGGGCTGCCAGCACCCGCTCGAATAGCGGAGAGTGCCCCACCTTGGGCACTCTCTCTTACGGATCTTAGGGCCAGGGCAAGTAAGCAGACTTGGTGAGCCGCCCGTTCCAGATGCAAATTCAGCCTGAAGTTAAAGAGGAGAAGGAAGGAGAGGGAAAAGGGGTGAGAGAAAGAGACATGGGGGGCAGCCAGATTCCCAAACTAGGCCAAGAGGCTAGTCCGAGAAACTGGTCCCATCCTTTTATTGTTCAAGGGGCTATTTATATCTTTGATAATACATGGAGATCAATGGGTAACACAAAGTTATGCAGCGTTAGCAGTTTAGACTCTTATCAAAATCAGGATTTTCTCTCTGCATACCTGACTGCAAACACAAGTCTTAGGTAATTTACATCATCTTCCTCCAGAAGGGCCAATTAACATTTTACAACCTTTTTTCTGATAAGGGTTTGTCAACCAGAAGACTTATTTGTGTGGATCTTCCCAAAGTTTGGCACCGCTCTCAGAAAGCACTAAATAAAGTTACATTCCTACATAGCAAAGATACAACAATTTATAACAAGTGAAAGGAGTACAGTGATTTATAACAAAAGAAAAGTAATTAACTCAAAAGTCTAGTGTTGCTAACATCAAAACTACTATATATCTTTTTCCATATCCCGTTTACATTGATTAACATCTTCCCAGGTGCCTAAAAGATAAAGAATATGGAGGCCTGGCGGCAATCATTGAATCAACAGTGAAAACCCGTCACCAATATGGTTTTTAACTCTTTAGAAAAGGTTCTGTATCTTTAAGATGCTTTTAAGCTTTGTGCATCTCCCGGTTGGGGGCTGCAAGCAATTCACAAGCTGTAAGGGGTCCTGGGAACTTGTTAGGCAAGCTAGAGAACTACCAGAGGAGGTTTAACTGAAACATCCCTTTCAAATGCAGAAGACTAAAGCTTAGAGATAACTCTTTCTGGAGTGTATCAGAAGAGTAGAAAAGCAGAGAACAAAAGCTGGCAAATTTTTATTTTTTGGGGGGTGGATGCTCAGGAAATTCCAGGGGGAAAACCTGAAGCCGTCACGTCCTTGCGTTTGTCAGGCTTCCTCCCACATGACCTTGTCACGGGTGGAATTCCTCACCGTGGCTCCTGGCAGTTCCTCATGCACTCTTTCTATCAGATCTAGTCCCTTAAATATATTTCTCATTTCCACTGTCTAATCATATAGGATTTGATTTAGGTCCTACCTGAATGGTCGTGGTTTTCCCTACTTTCTTCAATTTAAGTCTGAATGTGGAAGTAAAGAGTTCAGGATCTGAGCCACAGTCAGCTCTCAGTCTTATTTTTGCTGACTATATAGAGCTTCTCCATTTTTGGCTCCAAAGAATATAATCAATCTGATTTTGGTATTGATCATCTGGTGATGTTCACGTGTAGAGACTTTTCGTGTTGTTAGACGAGGGTGTTTGCTATGACCAGTGCATTCTCTTGGCTAAACTCTATTAGCTTTTGCCCTGCTTCATTCTCCCCCCCAAGGACAAATTTCCTGGGATGCGAAGTCAAGTGGGCCTTAGGAAGCATCACTATTAACAAAGCTGTTGGAGGTGATGGAATTCCTATTGAGGTCTTTCAAATCTTAACAGATTATGCTGTGAAAGTGATGCACTCAATATGCCAGCAAATTTGGAAAACTCAGCAGTGGCCACAGGACTGGAAAAGGTCAGTTTTCATTCCAATCTCAAAAAAAAGCAATGCCAAAGAATGCTCAAACTACCACACAATTGCACTCATCTCACATGCTAGGAAAATAATGCTCAAAATTCTCCAAGTCAGGCTTCAACAGTATGTTAACCGTGAACTTCCAGATGTTCAAGCTGGATTGAAAAATGGCAAGAAACCAGAGATCAGATTGCCAACATCTGCTGAATCATCAAAAAAGCAAAAAAGTTTCAGAGAATCACCCACTTCTGCTTTATTGACTGCACTAAAGCCTTTGACTGTGTGGATCACAACAAACTGTGGAAAATTTTGAAAGTGTTGGGAATAGCAGACCACCTGACCTGTCTCCTGAGAAATCTCTATGCAGGTCAAGAAGCAACAGTTAGAACTAGACAAGGAAAAACGGGCTGGTTTCAAATAGGAAAAGGAGTACCTCAAGGCTGAATATTGTCACCCTGCTTATTTAACTTATATGCAGGGTAAATAATGAGAAATGCTGGGCTGGAGGAAGCACGAGCTGGAATCAAGATTGCTGGCAGAAATATCAATAACGTCAGATACGCAGATGACACCACCCTTATGGCACAACGGGAAGAAAAACTACAGAGACTCTTGATGAAAGTGAAAGAGAAGAGTGAAAAAGTTCGCTTAAAACTCAACATTCAGATAACCAGGATCATGGTATCTGTACCATCACTTAGTGGCAAATAGATGGGAAAACAGTGACTTTATTTTAGGGGGCTCCAAAATCACTGCAGATGGTGACTGCAGTCATGAAATCAAAAGATGCTTGCTCCCTGGAAGAAAAGCTATGACCAATCTAGACAGCATATTAAAAAGCAGAGACATTACTTTGCTGACACAGGTCCATGTAATCAAAGCTATGGTTTTTCCAGTAGTCATATATGGATGTGAGAGTTGGAGTATAAAGTAAGCTGAGTTCTGAAGAATCGATGTTTTTTAACTGTGACGTTGAAGAAGATTCTTGGATTGCAAGAAGATTCAACCAGTCCATCCTAAAGGAGATCAGTCCTGGATATTCATTGGAAGGACTGAAGCTGAACTTGAAACTCCAATTATTTTGCTACCAGATGCAAAGAACTGACTCATTGGAAAATTCCCTGTTGCTGGGAAAGATTGAAGGTGGGAGGAGAAGGGGCCAAAAGAAGGTGAGATTGTTGGATGGCATCACAGACACAATGGTCCTGACTTTCTGTAGACTCTTCAAAGATGATGGACAGGGAAACCTGGTGTGCTGCATTCCATGGGGGTCGCAAAGAGTTGGAAATGACTGAGCAACTGAACTGAACTGAACTGCAAAATTTCTGACAATGTAGATAGAGATGTTTATACACAGAAATACTCAAAGCTATGTGTACCTATATAGCTTGGTATATACAAAAATACAGGCACACACAAACACACACACTCACGTGCGTGTGCGCATGCACACACACACACACACACACACACACACACACACCATTTTCCCTCTGTAAGCAGAGATGGCCTAGAAGCCACTACACTTCAGCATACAGAAATGCCTGCCCCTCAGATCATAGTTTCTAATGTTGTTCTTCAATAAAATGATTCAGAAGTCCTTGGAGAAATATACAATTTTTAGACTGTGGGAAGACAGATACA
The DNA here is from genome assembly GCA_006410935.1 of Redunca redunca. Taxonomy (NCBI): domain Eukaryota; kingdom Metazoa; phylum Chordata; class Mammalia; order Artiodactyla; family Bovidae; genus Redunca; species Redunca redunca. The sequence goes on from SJYQ01002304.1 coordinate 116,451, forward strand.
TGATTAACCTGGATTATTTTTGTAACATCATGATTTTTTTAATTAAAAAAATGATCAAAGTTAAAAAAAAAGCCAGAAATATAGGGATATGTCAAAGGGACAAAAAGCCAAGCAAAATCCCCTGATGGTTGAAGCTGGCACAATTTGAAAACCAAATAAAAATACAAAATAAATATGATTGTTTCTATAATTATATAACAGAATTATTGAATAATTAAACCAATGATATAAATAGACAATTCTTGAATACAGAAAATTTCCAAATGATTTGTGTAGATATTGTGCCCTCAAAGTGGTAGGACACAATTCCCCACTGCCTCAGGGCCACTATACACTGTGACTTCCTTCTAAAAAAGGAAGTGTGTAAAGAGATTAAAGCAATAACTTTACAGGAGAGAAGCCTGAAAATTACTGTATCAAGCAGGTGATAATCATGATCAACAAGGATGAAAGTCATGATGATAGCATGTACCCTGGAAGCAACAAGAAAGACTCTGTCTCTGTGGTCTTCCTCCCCAAAACTTCTAATCTCAACCTAGTCCTGAGAACAAAAATCAACAAAATCCTAAATGAGAGATATTTTATAAATAGCTTCACTAGAACTATTCAAAACTCTCACGGATTAAGAAATAAGAAATGCCTAAGAAACTGCTACAGCAAAGAAGAACACAAGAAGACATGAAAAATAAGTGTAATATAATATCCAAGATTGAATCCTGATGCAGAAGAACATTATTTTAAAATTAAGGAAATCTAGATAAGATATATGCTTCAGCTAAATATAATGTGTCTATATTGATTTATTAAGTGTGACAAACATAATACACTAAGATGGAAATAATGGATTATACAAGAACTCTGTATTATTTTTATGTAATTATAATAATATTCTAAAATCAAAAGTTACTTAAGAAACAGTTCTGAGGTACTTCTATTTACAGATTATGATGTCTTGCTTGAAGGAAAAATAAGGCATTAAAAACACAATCATGAACTTCATCTTTAACAGTGAAATAGCTGCAAACTAAAACAAAAACCTTTAAAAAATACCCAGAGGATATTGGTATAAATGGATTTAAATAAGGGAGGTGGTTATTCAAACCTCCTATGGTTTTCCCAAAATCTTGAGAAGAGGTTTTATGCTCAAGATATTGTTGCAGGAAAGGGGACCCCTTCCAGGACCCGAAACTGGGCTCTTTTCTAACACTCAAAAATGAATTGTCCAAGGAGACACACAAGCTGACAAAGCAAGAGATCTTATTGGGAAAGGTCGCCTGGGTGGAGAGCAGTCGGTTAAGGGAACCCAAGAGAACAGCTCTGCCACATGGCTTTCAATCTCAGGTTTTATGGTGGTGGCATTAGTTTCCAAGTTGACTTTAGCCAATCATTCTGACTCAGAGTCCTTCCTGGTGGTGCAGCCCTTGTTCAGCCAAGATAGATGTCAGAGAGGATTCTGGGAGGTGGGCAGGCATGTTGTGTCTCCTTTTCTCAAACTCTTCTGATTTGTGGTGGCTTGTTAGTTCCATGTTCCTTACCAGGATCTCCTGTCATAAAACAACTCATGCAAATGGTCGCTATGGTGTCTGGCCAGGATGGGTGGTTTCAGTCAGTGTACTTCCCCTCACAATATTATTAAATAAAAGATTAATCCAATGATATTTGAGAAAGTGCCAGAGATGGGACAAAGAAAGAGAAGTGGAGTATGATTTAAAATCTCACAAAAAGGTAAAAACCCAGACACAGATGTCTTACTAGATATTCTTACCAAACACTTAAAGAACAACTATTACCCATTTCCATTCTTTTTCAAAATTTTAGCCAGTGGGATTTATCTCAGAAAGGAAAGATTGAGTAAACATTTGCATATCAATTAATATACCAGACAAAGAACAAAATAAACACATTATCATCTCAACAAACACATGAAAAACATTTGGGAAAAATGAAGCACTCATTTGGAATAAAAACATTCAACACAAAAGGAATAAGAGGACATTTTCTAAAAATGATAATGATCATCTGTATAAAATCTATACTGATATTGTGTGGCTTGATTGCATGTGCGTTCAGTCCTTTCTGACTGTGATCCCAAATGGACTGAATGCTTTCTCTTGAAAGTCAGAAGTAATTGATAAAAGTCTATACGAAGTAACAAAGTAGGGAAAAAAAAACAACAGTGTGAAGACAGCTGGAATGAAGACAGGTTATTATACAGATTCAAAAGATATTTAAAGAATAATAATTATATAGAGCCCAGGGACATTTAAAGAATAAGTGACTGGAATTGTTTCCTTAATTTCTTTTTCTTCTTTCTCATTATTAGTGTAAAGGAATGCAAGGGATTTCTGTGTGTTGATTTTATATCCTGCAACTTGACTATATTCGTTGATTAGCTCTAGTAATTTTCTGGTGGAGTCTTTAGGGTTCTCTATGTAGAGGATCATGTCATCTGCAAACAGTGAGAGTTTTACTTCTTCTTTTCCAATGTGGATTCCTTTTATTTCTTTTTCTGCTCTGATTGCTGTGGCCAGAACTTCCAGAACTATGTTGAATAGTAGCGGTGAGAGTGGGCACCCTNGGAATGAAGACAGGTTATTATACAGATTCCACAGATATTTAAAGAATAATAATTATATAGAGCCCAGGGACATTTAAAGAATAAGTGACAACTATGAAATGCTTTCTACAAATACATTTGAAAATCTAGATGAAATTGACCTATTTCTGAAAGGAAAACCTACCAAAATAACTTGAAATATATAATACAAATAGTCTAATAAGGTAATTTAACTTGTATTGAAAACTTTCCAAAGAAGGAAACTCCATCCTCTGATGATTTTGGTGGCAAATTCTACCAGATATTTAAGAAAAAAAATACTTGTAATTCCCCACAATTCTAAAAATAGCAAGCACTGGTTATGTTTAGAGTTTCACTATTTCTACTACCATGGCACAAAAATTGGTTGTACATTTATTTATAACATGACATTCCTGAGTACATTCCAGAAACATTTGGCCAAGATGATTTTATGGTCCCTGAAATTATTGCTAGCACCAGAATCTAATATTCCTTGAGATACTGAATATGTGGAAATTTCTGCCTTACCTAGTTTACAGTTATCTCAGATACTGATCACTGACTGTTTTGGAAATGACTGTATAAAGCTTTCAAAAATAACTATATGTAGTGTTACAACAGTCCTTCCTTCAAATGTACAGTCTTCATTCAAGGGGCTCTGTGTCTGTGATACAGACCTGGGTGAGATGCTACAGCTATCTGTGCTGGTAGTTAAATTAGATTTCTTTTCCAAAGAGATGAATAACTTATACTTTTCAAAGTGAATATACATTTTCTGATGGATATGTGAACAGGTTGTCTATTGATTTCTTTCTGAGGGGCTCCATAATTAATTAATCCTGTCCAAAGTTCACAGCATGTATGCAATTTGCTGAGTTCTTATTGGCAGCTAACTCCATTTCCTGCTCTATTAACCGTGGTCACATTTGCATGGATTAGATAAACGCACTACGTGAAATCTGGTGTCTTAGACTCTCCATTTCCACTAATATTGGAGACTCTTTATAAAATGAAATCTTTTCTTCCACATTCCCAACTTGAGAAGAAAAAAAAAAAAAAAAAGGCAAAGAATGGTTTTATTGTTTTTATTTTTTAAATATAAATTTATTTATTTTAATTGGAAGTTAATTACTTTACAATATTGTATCGGTTTTGCCATACATCAACATGAATCTGCCACAGGTATACACGTGTTCCCCATCCTGAACCCGCTTCCCTTCTCCCTTTCCATACCATCCCTCTGGGTCTTCTCAGTGTACCAGCCCCAAGCATCCAGTATCATGCATCGAACCTGGACTGGCTATTCTTTTCAGATATGATATTATTATACATGTTTCAATACCATTCTCCCAAACCATCCAACCCTCACCCTCTCCCACAGAGTCCAAAAGACTGTTCGATACATCTGTGTTTCCTTTGCTGTCTCACATACAAGGTTATCATTACCATCTTTCTAAATTCCATATATATGCATTAGTATACTGTATTGGTGTTTTTCTTTCTGGCTTACTTCACTCTGTATAATCAGCTCCAGTTCCATCCACCTCACTAGAACTGATTCAAATGTATTCTTTTTAATGGCTGAGTAATACTTCATTGCATATATGTACCACAGCTTTCTTATCCATTCCTACGCTGATGGGCATCAAGGTTGTTTCCATGTCCTGGCTATTATAAACAGTACTGCGATGGACATTGGGGTACACATGTCTCTTTCTATTCTGGTTTCTTCGGTGTGTATGCCCAGCAGTGGGATTGCTGGGTCATAAGGCAGTTCTATTTCCACTGTTTTAAGGAATCTCCACACTGTTCTCCATAGTGGCTGTACTAGTTTGCATTCCCACCAACAGTGTAAGAGGGTTCCCTTTTCTCCACACAATCTCCAGCACTTATTGCTTGCAGATTTTTGGATCACAGCCATTCTGACGGGTGTGATATGGTACCTCATTGTGGTTTTGATTTGCATTTCTCTGATAATGAGTGATGTTGAGCATCTTTTCATGTGTTTGTTAGCCATCTGTATGTCTATTTTGTAGAAATGTCTATTTAGTTCTTTGGCCCANTGTAGAAATGTCTATTTAGTTCCTTGGCCCATTTTTTGATTGGGTCATTTATTTTTCTGGAATTGAGCTGCAGGAGTTGCTTGTATATTTTTGAGATCAGTTGTTTGTCAGCTGCTTCATTTGCTATTATTTTCTCCCATTCTGAAGGCTGTTTTTTCACCTTGCTTATAGTTTCCTTTGTTGTGCAGAAGCTTTTAAGTTTAATTAGGTCCCATTTGTTTATTTTTGCTTTGATTTTCAATATTCTGGGTGGTGGGTCATAGAAGATCCTGCTGTGATGTATGTCAGAGAGTGTTTTGCCTATGTTCTCCTCTAGGAGTTTTATAGTTTCTGGTCTTACGTTTAGATCTTTAATCCATTCTGAGTTTATTTTTGTGTATGGTGTTAGAAAGTGTTCTAGTTTCATTCTTTTACAAGTGGTTGACCAGTTTTCCCAGCACCACTTGTTAAAGAGATTGTCTTTAATCCATTGTATATTCTTGCCTCCTTTGTCAAAGATAAGGTGTCCATAGGTGTGTGGATTTATCTCTGGGCTTTCTATTTTGTTCCATTGATCTATATTTCTGTCTTTGTGCCAGTACCATACTGTCTTGATGACTGTGGCTTTGTAGTAGAGCCTGAAGTCAGGCAGGTTGATTCCTCCAGTTCCATTCTTCCTTCTCAAGATTGCTTTGGCTATTTGAGTTGTTGTTTTTTCTTTCTTTTTTTTTTTCCATACAAATTGTGAAATTATTTGTTCTAGCTCTGTGAAAAATAACGTTGGTAGCTTGATAGGGATTGCATTGAATCTATAAATTGTTTTGGGTAGTATACTTCTGATCCATGAATATGGTATATTTCTCCATCTATTAGACTCCTCTTTGATTTTTTTGGCATTTCCCTACCAATTTACTGTTTGTGACATGGGAAAAGAATATTTGAGGAGTTTAGTGGAGTATTTCTTAGGACAGATGTAACTCAAAATTCCATTTGCTTGACACAACTGAGCGACTGAATGGAATTGAAGGTTTAATCATCACTTACTTTATTATTTGGCACAATGTAGCAGACATATAGACTCCATAGTTTAATTTGAGGCCTCTGATAATTAGAGAATGTTACTCAGTTTTGCCTTGTTTTGCTTTTTCCTCTCTGAAAAGCATATATTTCTCCAAACTGTGAATGAGTATTTCACAGTCTTTTATAACACCTTAATATAATCACCAATTCCAAGCAGTTTACATCTTTCTATTTTCTGCTGACTGCCTTTCAGGATCAATTTTTAAATAGTGTCATTTTTTTCATTAGCAAATAATAGAAACAAGTTGCCAATAACAAAGTAATAATGATATATTAAAATGTCACTAAAAAATTCAGAAACCTGAAGGAGGCCCTGAATATCAGTATTTTAAGTAAAAATGTAATTAGAATAGCTTCTAGATTTCCATAATAAGGAAATTACTGTTTCGGACATCATCTGGATCACTTGATATCTTTGCGGTTTCTTCAATTTCCACTGAGAACACCCACATTTCTTATTTATTCCAATTTGCAATCATGTGTCAATATATCAATTGTGTGGGATAATTTATGAGAATGTAGAATCAACTGAAGGTAGAATGGTTCAATTCAGTCAGCTGGACATTCTAGACAAGCCCAGGCTTGTTCAGGATCACTTATTGTCTTGGTCTTGGCACTTATGTGTTTCAAAAGCAGGCATGTAGGAATGTCTGGATCTGTCACAAGCCCTATGCCAGCCCGTAGCAACAATCCATTTATCCAGATGAAGCCCTTTAGCAATTCTGCTTCATTCTCCCCGCACAGTAGAATGGCCAGGGAAGTGGAGTGTCATGCATAGCTTCTTTTATAGTATGTTCTTACAAACAAGGTCAGGTCTTCAGTAGTTTTTGTTTGTTTTTTAATGGTGACACTACATCCATGAATTGCAATGATTATACCCAATTCCAATCATCTTAAAAATATCCTTTTCTAGCTTTTCTAAGTTTCTCAGGGTTTTTACTTCTCCCCATGTAATACATTTTAAGTTATATTTCCCTTTTTCTAAGCATGTCCTGATTATAGTAAAACTTTCTACATGATTAGTATATAAAGGTGAAAAAGAATTTGAATTAAACCTAGTGATGTAGATTGGCTCAAGATCTTGGAGTAGAAGGATGTGCACTCATCTTTTCTGCAAGAGAAATGAAATGACAACTAGCTATTGAGGAAACATCAGCAGGAGGATGCTAGAACACACCAGAAATGGTACCCCATGCCCAAAGATGAAAAAGAAGCCACAGTGAGACAGTAGGAGGGGTGCAATTATACTACCTAATGATCAAGGGTTCAATCCAAGAAGATATAGCAATTAAAATATATATACATATACACCCAAAATAGGAACACATCAATATGAAAGGCAGAAATTGATGTAACACTATAATAGTGTAGTGTTTTAACACCCTGCTTTGATCAATGAACAGATCATCCATAAATAATATTAATAAGTAAACAGAGGCTTTAAATGACACTTTAGATCAGTTGGATTTAATTGATATTTATAGGGCATTCCATCCCAAAACAGAAGCCTATACATTTTTCTAATGTGCATAGAGAACATTATCCGGGATTGACCACATGCTGGGCACAAGACAAATCTTAGTAAATTTAAGACAATTAAAATTATATCAAGCATTTTTTTCTGATCATAATGCTGTGAGATTTGAAATGAATTATAAGAAAAAGAAAGAAAACAAAACAAAACGAAGCTATAGAAAACACAAACACGTGGCAGCTAAACAATATGCTATGAAACAACCAATGGATCGATAAAGAAATCAAAGAAGAAGAAGAAGAAAAAAATAATGACACCTAGAGGTAAATGAAAATGAAAGCACAACAATCCAAAATCTATGGGATGCAGGAAAAGTAGTTCTTCTTTCCAAATTTATTTATTCTAATTGAAGGAAAATTGCTTTACAATATTGTGATGATTTTTGCCATATGTCAGTATGAATTGGCCATAGATATACACGTGTCTCCTCCGTCTTGAACACTCCACCCTATCTAACATCCCTCTCCACCGTATCCCTCTAGATTATCACAGAGCACTGGCTTTGGGTGCCTTGTGTCATACATCAAATTTGCACTGGTTATCTATTTTACATATGGTAAAAGCAGAGACATTACTTTGCCGACTAAGGTCCGTCTAGTCAAGGCTATGGTTTTTCCAGTAGTCATGTATGGATGTGAGAGTTGGACTGTGAAGAAGGCTGAGCACCAAAGAATTGATGCTTTTGAACTGTGGTGGTGGAGAAGACTCTTGAGAGTCCCTTGGACTGAAAGGAGATGCAACCTGCCCATTCTGAAGGAGATTAGCCCTGGGATTTCTTTGGAAGGAATGATACTAAAGCTGAAGCTCCAGTACTTTGGCCACCTCATGAGAAGAGTTGACTCATTCGAAAAGACTTTGATGCTGGGAGGGATTGGGGGCAGAAGGAGAAGGGGACAACAGAATATGAGATGGCTGGATGGCATCACTGACTCGATGGACATGAGTCTGAGTGAACTTCAGGAGTTGGTGATGGACAGGGAGGCCTGGTGTGGTGTGATTCATGGTGTCGCAAAGAGTCAGACATGACTGAGCGACTGAACTGAACTGAACTGAATGTATACGTTTCAAAGCTATTCTCTCAAATCATCCCTCCTTCTCCTACCACTGAGTCCAAAAGTTTGTTCTTTACTTCTGTGTCTCCTTTTCTGCCTTGCAGGTAGGATCATCTGTACCATCTTTCTAGATTTCATTTATATGTTTTAATATATGGTATTTGTCTTTCTCTTTCTGACTTACTTCACTGCTTAAAATAGCCTCTAGGTTCTTTCACCTCATTAGAACTGAATAAAATTTTTATAGCTGAGTAATACTCCATTGTATATGTATACCACAACTTCCTTATCCATTCATCTACCAATGGAGATCACGATTGTTTACATGTCCTAGCTATTGTAAATAGCCTTGCGATGAACGTTGGAGTATCTGTGTCTTTCTCAATTCTGGTTTTCTCAGGGTATATGCCCAGGAGCAGAATTTCTGAGTCATATGGTGCTTTTATTGTTGTTTTATAAGGAATATTCATACTGTTTGCCATAATGGTTTTATCAGTTTGCATTTCCACTGATAGTGTAAGAGGGTTCCCTTTTCTCCACACCCTCTTCAGTATTCATTGTTTGTAGACATTTTGATGATGGCCATTAGGATAGTTGTGAGATGATACCTCATTGTGGTTTTGATTTACTTTTCTCTAATAGTGAGCAATGTCTAGTATCTTTTCATGTGTTTGTTAGCCATCTGTATATCTTCTTTGCAAAAATGTCTGTTTAGGTCTTTTTTCCACTTTTTGATTGGGCTGTTTGTTTTTCTGGTATTGAGTTGCAAGGGTTACTTGTATACTTTGGAGATTTTTTTTTGTCAGTTGTTTCATTTGCTATTTTTTTTTTTTTTTTATAATTCTGAGGGCTGTCTTGTTATCTTGCATATAGTTTTCTTCATTATGCAAAAGTATTTAAGTTTAATTAGGTCCCATTTATTTTTGCTTTTAGAAGGTAAATTTTACTCCTTTGGTTGCAATAATGGATGGGATTATTTCCTAAATTCCTCGTTTTGCTTTTTCATTGTTAGTATATAGTAATGCAAAGGGTTTCTGTATATTAATTTTATATGCTTCAAATTTACCATTAGCTCTAGTAATTTTCTAATGACATCTTTAGGGTCTTCTATGTAAAGAATCATGTAATCTGCAAGCAGTGACAGTTTTCTTATTTTCTGGTTTGGATTCCTCTTATTTCTTTTTCTTCTCTGATTCCTGTGGTTAGGACTTCCAAAACTATATTGAATAGTAGTGATGAGAGTGGGCACACTTCTCTTGTTCCTGATTTTAGAGGAAATGGTTTAAATTTTTGCCCCTTGAGGATAATATTTGCTGAGGGTTTGTTATACATGGTTTTTATTATAGTGATGTATGTTCCTTCTGTTCCTACTTTCCAGAGAGTTTTTATCATAAGTGAGTGTTTATTTTTTTTCAATGCTTTCTCTGAATCTGTTGAAATATTCAGATGATTTTTTTATCTTTCAATTTGTTAATATGGTGTATCACACTGATTAGTTGTGTATACTGAAGGATTGTTGCATCACTGGAATAAAGTCCACTTAGCCATGATATATAATTTTGTTAACATGCTGTTGGATTCTGTTTGCTAGAATTTTGTTCAGGAATTTTGCATCTATGTTCATTAGTGCTATTGGCTTGTAAGTTTCTTTCTTTCTTTCCTTTTTTTTTTTTTCTTTTTGTTGCATATTTTTCTGGTTTTGGCATCAGGGTGATGATGGCCTCATGGAATGAAATTGGGAGTTTTCCTTCCTCTGTGGTTTTCTAGAAGAGTATAAGCAGGATACGTGTTAGCTCTTTCCTAAAGTTTTGGTAGAATTCACCCGTGAATCCATCTGGTCCTGGGCTTTTATTTCTTGGAAGGCTTTGCATTACAGTTTCGATTTCTATGCTTGTGATTTGTCTGCTCATATTTTCTATTTCTTCCTGGTTCAATTTTGGAAGGTTATACTTTTCTAAGACTTTGTAAATTTCTTGCACTTTTAATTTTATTGTTTGGAGGTGTCTCTCTTTTTTTGAAGAGTGTGGCTAAGAGTTTGTCTATTTTGTTTATCTCCTCAAAGAACCAGCTGTTAGTTTTATTGATCTCTGCTATAGTCTCCTTCATTTATCATGCTTATTTCTGCTCTGAACTTTATGATTTCTTTCCTGTTACTAACTTTTTTTTTGGGGGGGGGCAGTTATTCTTGTCTTTATAGTAGATTTATGTATAAGGTTAGGTTGTTCATTTTATGTTTCTCTTGTTTCTTGAGGTAGACTTGTATTATTAAGAAATTCCCCCAGCACTGCTTTTACTGAATCCCATAGATGTCGGACTGTTATGTTTTCACAGTCATAAGTTTCATGGATACTTTAGTTTCTTTTTTGATATTTTTTTCAGGGATCTTTTGGTTATTCAGAACTCTGTTGTTTAGCCTCTATGTGTTTGTGTTTTTAAATATTTTCCCATAATTGATACCTAATCTTACAGCATTATTATCAGAACTGTTGCTTGAAATTATTTCATTAAAAAAAAATTACCATGGCTTCATTTGTGGCCCAGAATATGATCTATCCTGGAGAATGTTCCATGAGCACTTGAGAAAATGGTGAAATCCATTGTTTGGGGGTGAAATTCCCTATCTGTAGGTAATAACTAAGTCCAGCTGGTCCAATGTATAATTTAAAGCTTATATTTCCTTATTAATTTTCTGTCTAGATGAACTATTCATTATTATGAATGGGGTATTAAGGTCCCCCCACTATTTTTGTGTTATTGTTGAATTCCCATTTAATTTTGGTAGCATTTGCCTTATATATTGGGGTGCTCCTGATTTGGATTCATATATGTTAAAAGTTGTTATATCTTCTTCATGAATTGATCCCTTGATCATTATGTAGTGACCTTATTTTTGTGTGTGTCTCTTATAATGGTCTTTATTTTAACATCTATTTTGTCGAATACAAGTTTGCTACTCCCAAGTTCTTTTGGTCTCCATCGGCATGATATATATTTTTCCAGCCCTTCACTTTCAGTCCGTAGGTGTCCCTAGGTCGGAGGAGTGACTCTTCTAAACAGCATATATTGGGGTCTTGTTTTTCTATCCATTAAGCAAGATGAGCCTTTTGGCTGGAATATTTAACCCATTCACATTTAATGTAATTATTTATAAGTATGATAGCTTACAGTGAATGAATGGTGAACAGTGGCACTGCATTTGTAGTCCCTGAAAGAGAATATTTAACTCTGGGACCAAAGACAGTCACTCAATTTCCAGCAGTCTTGATTCTGGCAATCTTGACTCCAGCTTGTGCTTCATCCAGCCCAGCATTTCTCATAATGTACTCTAAATATAAATTAAATAAGCAGGGTGACTATATACAGACTTGATGTACTTCTTTCCCATTTTGGAACCCGTCTGTTGTACCAGCTCTAATTCTTGCTTCCTGTCCTGCATACAGATTTCTTAAGAGGCAGGTAAGGTGGCCTAGTACTCCCATCTCTTTCAGAATTTTCCACAGTTTGTTGTGATCCACAAAGTCAAAGTCTTCGGCATAATCAATAAAGTAGAAGTAGATATTTTCTGGAACTCTCTTGCTTTTTTAAGTGACTCAAAGGATGTTGGCAATTTGATTTCTGGTTCCTCTGCGTTTTCTAAATCCATTTTGATCATCTGGAAGCACATGGTTCATATACGATTGAAGCCTGGCTTGGAGAATTTTGAGCATTACTCTGCTAGTGTGTGAGATTAGTGCAATTGTGTGGTAGTTTGAACATTCTTTGGCATTACCTCTGTTTGTGATTGTAATGAAAATTGACTTTTCCAGTCCTGTGACCACTTCTGAGTTTTCCAAATTTGTTGGCATATTGAGTACAGCACTTTCACAAGATTATCTTTTAGGATTTGAAATATCTCAACTGGAATTCCATCACCTTCACTAGCTTTGATCGTAGTGATGCTTCCTAAGGCCCACTTGACTTGGCATTCCAGGATGTGTGGCTCTAGGTGAATGATCATACCGTTATAATTATCTGAGTTGTGAAGATCTTTTTATATAGTTCTTTGTGTATTCTTGCCACTTCTTCTTATTATCTTTTGCTTCTGTTAGTTCCATACCATTTCTGTCCTTTATTGAGCCCATCTTTGCATGTTCTCCTGTATCTCTAATTTTCTTGAAGAGATCTCTAGTCTTTCTCATTCTATTGTTTTGCTCTATTTCTTTGCATTAATCACTGAGGAAGGCTTTCTTATCTCTCCTTTCTATTCTTTGAAACTCTGCACTCAAATGGGTATATCTTTCATTTTCTCTTTTGCCGTTGCCTTTTCTCCTTCTTTTCACAGCTATTTGTATGGCTCCCTCAGACAACCTCCTTGCATTTTTGAATTGCTTTTTCTTGGAGATGGCCTTGATCCCTGCTTCCTGTACCATGTCAGGAACCTCTGTCCATAGTTTTTCAGGCACTCTGACTAACAGATCTAATCTCTTGAATCTATTTCTCACTTTCACTGTATAGTTGTAATGTATTTTATTTAGATCATTCCTGAATGGTGTAATGATTTTCCCTACTTTCGTCATTTTAAGTATGAATGTGGCACAAGGAGTTCATGATCTGAGCCACAGTCAACTCCCAGTCTTGTTTTTGCTGACTGTATAAATCTTCTCCATCTTTGGCTGCAAAGAATCTAATCAATCTGATTTTGGTGTTGACCATCTGGTGATGTTCATGTGTAGAGTCTTCTCTTGTGTTGTTGCAGAGGGTGTTTGCTATGACAAGTGTGTTCTCTTAGCAAAATTCTACTAGCTTTATCCTGCTTCTTTCTGTATTTCAAGGCCAAATTTGCTTGTTACTCCAGGTATTTCTTGACTTCTTACTTTTGCATTCCAGTCCCTTATAGTGAAAAGGACATCTTTTTTGGGTGTTAGTTCTAGAAAGTCTTGTAGGTCTTCATAGAACTGTTCAAATTCAGCTTCTTCAGTATTGCTCATTGCTGATTGACTATTCTTTATTTCTTGTAGGCTCTTGTTAAATATTTCTTGCATCTTCTTTTTCTTCATCTCCAGGTTATATGTCTGTGTCTCTATGATGTTTTAAAGTATTTGCACCATTTTTACTATTATTAGTTTTACTTCTTTGAGGGTAAACTTCCCAAATTTTATTCTTTTCTTTGGCTTAGTGGGTTTTTATCATGTTATTTCACCTGCTGAATATTTCTCTGCCTTTTCATTTTGTTTAGTTTTCTGTGTTTGGGGTCTCTTTTCTTCAGGCTGAAGGGTCGTAGTTCCTCTTATTTGTGGAATCTGTTCCCTGTGGATAGAATTGGACCACTTATAAATGTTTCCTGGTTGGGGAATATGTGCCTGTGTTCTAGTAGATGGAGCTGTATCTCATCTTTCTGGAGGGTAGTGCAGTGTCTAGTAGTGAGGTTGGCATGTCTATGGGTATGGTATGTATTGGGCACCCTGTCAGTTAATGTGCAAGGCTGCATTCCTTTCTTGGTGGCAAATTGGTGTGGGGTATATTGCACTGTAGCTTGCTAGCTCTTCAGTGGAGTTTAGCCTCAGTGTATGTATGAAGGCTTTTGAGTGGGCTTCTATTAATATTCCCTGAGGTCAGGAGTTCTCTCATGGCCCACACTCCTAGAATTGAGAATCTCTGGGTTTCATTCCTGACATCTTACAGTAGCATTTCAAGGATTTTTCTTTCCTTTTTTGGGCATCTGGGGTCCTCTTCCAGCATTCAGAAGTTGTTCTGTGGGAGTTGCTCCACATACAGATGATCTTTTGATGTATTTGTGGGGGAAATGCGGTGTCCCCATCCTATTCCTCTGGCATTTTGGGACGTTCCCCAAAGGCAGTTCTAAGACGAAAGTTTTTAATAATACGATTTTACCTCAAGAACAAAGAAAAATATCAAATATACAACCTAACATTATTCCTAAAACAATAGAGAAAGAAAAACAAACAAAACCTAAAGTTAATGGAAGGAAAGAAATCATAAACATCAGAACAGAAACAAAAGATATAGAGACAAGGAAAACAGTTACAAAGATAATGAAACTGAAAGCTAGTGCTTTGAAAAGACAAACGAAATTGATGAACCTTTAGTCAGACTCATCAAGAAAACAAAAGGGAAAGGACTCAAATAATTAAAATTAGAAATGAGAAATAATGTTACAATTGACTCCACAGAAATACAAAGGATCATAACAGACTTCTGTGAGCAACTCTATGCCAATAACATGGACAACCTGGAAGAAGACGACAACTTATTAGAAATGAACAGTCCTCCAATATTAAAAAATGAAGAAATAGAAAATACAAATGATGTTGAGCATGTTTTCATGTGTTTGTTAGCCGTCTGTATGTCTTCTTTGGAGAAATGTCTATTCAGGTCTTTGGCCCATTTTTTGATTGTGTCATTTATTTTTCTGGAATTGAGCTGCATAAGTTGCTTGTATGTTTTTGAGATTAGTTGTTTGTCAGTTGCTTCATTTGCTATTATTTTCTCCCATTCAGAAGGCTGTCTTTTCACTTTGCTTATATTTTCCTTTGTTGTGCAGAAGCTTTTAATTTTAATTAGATCCCATTTATTTACTTTTGCTTTAATTTCCAGAATTCTGGGGGGTGGATCATAGAGGATCCTGCTGTGATTTATGTCGGAGTGTTTTGCCTATGTTCTCCTCTAGGAGCTTTATAGTTTCTGGTCTTACATTTAGATCTTTAATCCATTTTGAGTTTATTTTTGTGTGAGGTGTTAGAAAGTGATCTAGTTTCATTCTTTTACAAGTTGTTGACCAATTTTCCCA